>CAUYPK010093930.1:0-19226 GCA_963574355.1 Loris lydekkerianus
CCACCTGTCTCGGCCTCCTGAGGAGCTGAAACTATACATGCACGCCACCAGATTTGGCTAATTTTCTTTCTTTTTTCTTTCTTTTTTTAGAGACAGTCTCACTTTGTCACCCTCAGTAGAGTGCTATGGCATCACAGCTCACAGCAACCTCCAGTTCTTGGGCTTAAGTGATTCTCTTTTCTCAGCCTCCTAAGTAGCTGGGACTACAGGCACTATTTTTTGGTTGCAGTTGGCCAGGGCCAGGTTCAAATCTGCCACACTCAGTATACGGTTCTGGTGCCCTACTCACTGAGCCACAGGTGCCGCCCGTAGCTAATTTTCTTAATTTTTCTTTTCTTTTTTTTTTTTTTTCTCTTTTTTTGAGGCAGAGTCTCACTTTGTCACCCTCAGTAGAGTGCTGTGGCATCATAGCTCACAGCAACCTCTTGGCTGGGCTCAGGCAATTCCCTTGCCTCAGCCTCCTGAGTAGCTGGGACTACAGGTGCTCACCAGGTTATTTTTGGAGATGGGATCTTGCTCTTGCTCAGGCTGGTCTCAAAACTCCTGAGCTCAAGCAATCCACCTGCCTGAACCTCCCAGAGTGCTAGGATAAATTATTTTTTAGAGACAAGTTCTCTCTACGTTGCCCAGGCTGATCTCAAACTCCTGGCCTCAAGCCATCCCCCCACCTTGGCCTCCCAAAGTGCTGGGATTATAAGTGTGAGCCACCACACCAAGCCCATAACAATTTAAGAGCATTAACAAAGAATATTTTATGTTAGGAAACTTTAAAAGCACATTTCTAATTTATTTTCAAAATTTAAAAACCTGCTTCTATATAAGTCAAATCCCAAAAGAAAATATTACAATGAAATTTAAAATATTTTTAACCAATAGTGAAAATCGTGCCTCTCAAAACTGAGATGTTTGCTGGCACCTGTGGCTCAAGCAGCTAAGACGCCAGCCACATACACCTGAGCTGGCGGGTTCAAATCCAGCCCAGCCCGCCAAACAACGACGGCTGCAACCAAAAAATAGCTGGGCGTTGTGAAGGGCGTCTGTAGTCCCAGCTACTTGGGAAGCAAAGGGAGGAGAATTGCTTGAGCATAGGAGTTAGAGGTTGCTGTGAGCTGTGATGCCATGGCACTCTACCCAGGGAGACAGCTTGAGGCTCTGTCTCAAAAAAAAAAAAAAGAAGCGGAGATGTCAGACAATGTTTAAGGTGAAAAAATAAAGTAAAAATTTTCAAAATAAGATGTAGCTAAAACAATGCATAGAAGGAAAAATGTGCATATTAAAGTTTAAAAATCAATGAGTTGGGGCAGCACCCATAGCTCAGTGGGTTGGGTGCCAGCCACATACACCGAGGTTGGAGAGTTCGAACCCAGCACAGGCCAGCTAAAACAACACTGACAAGTGCAACAAAAAAAATAGCCTGGCATTGTGACGGGCGCCGGTAGTCCCAGCTACTTGGGAGGCTGAGGCAAGAGAATTGCTTAAGCCCAAGAGTTAGAGGTTGCTGTGAGCTGTGACACCATGGCACTCTACCAAGGGCGACAGCTTGAGACTGTGTCTCAAAAACAAAACTAAACAAAATAAAACAATGAGTTGGCTGGGGGTGATGGCTCAAGGCTGTAATCCCAGCATTTGAGGAGACCAAGGCAGAAGTATGACTTGAAGACCCTCCATCTCTACAAAAAATAAAATAAAATAAAAAGGTAGCCAGGTTTGGTGATACATATCTATAGTCCCAGCCACTGAGGAGGCTGAGAGAGGAGGATCCCTTGAGTCCAGAATTCAGGGTTGCAGGGTTTCACCACTGCACTCCAGCCTGGGTGACAGGGCAAGACTGTGTCTCTAGAAAAAAACTGAATAAGTAAATCAATAAATAACAAATTAATGAGCTGACAGAAATGTTAAGAAATCAGAAAAAGAATATAGAAGTGTTATCACCCCAAAATTCGAGAAGAATGTAATAAAGATAACCTCAGAAATTAATGAAACAAAGAACAAAGAAATAATAGAGCAGAAAAGAAATACATGTTTACAGAGACTGCCAATATTAATAAGCTTCTGACTAAATTGACCAACCAGGCTCAGCGCCTGTGGCTCAAGTGGCTAAAGCACCAGCCACATACATCAGAGCTGGCGGGTTCGAATCCAGCCCAGGCCTGCCAAACAGCAATGACAACTACAATCAAAAAATAGCTAGGCACTGTGGTGGACGCCTGTAGTCCCAGCTACCTGGGAGGCTGAAGCAAAAGAATCACTTAAATCCAGGAGTTTGAGGTTGCTGTGAGATGTGATTCCATAGCACTCTACCCAGGGTGACAGCTTGAGGCTCTGTCTCAAAAAAAAATAAAAATAGGCTCGGCGCCTGTGGCTCAGGCGGCTAAGGCGCCAGCTATATACACCTGAGCTAGCAGGTTCGAATCCATCCCGGGCCTGCCAAACAACAATGACAGCTGCAATCAAAAAATAGCTGGGTGCTATGGCAAGCTACTTGGGAAGCAGAGGCAGGAGAATCGCTTGAGCCCAGGAGCTGTGATGCCATAGCACTCTACTCAGGGCAACAGCTTGAGGTTCTGTCTCAGAAAATAAATAAATAAATAAAAATTTGAAGGATATATAATCTCAGATATTGAGATCACAAACTTTGATAAGAAGAATAATTGTATTTATTTCTTTGTTTGAGACAGAGTCTCGCTGTATTGCCTGGGCTAGAGTGTCCTAGCATGAGCCTGGCTCAAGGCAACCTCAAACTCCTGGGCTCAAGTGATCCACCTGCCTTAGCCGCCTAAGTCCAAGCTAAGGCGCCAGCTTAGTTTAGACTACAGGCATCAGCCACAATGCCCAGCTAATTTTTCTATTTTATGTTTTTTTTGTTTTGTTTTGTTTTTGCAGTTTTTGGTCAGGGCTGGCTTTGAACCCACTACCTCCGGTATATGGGGCTGGCATCCTACCCATTTGAGCCACAGGCGCTGTCCTAGTTTTTCTATTTTAATTACAGTTGAGGTCTCACTCTTGCTCAGGCTGGTCTTTCTTTCTTTCTTTCTTTTTTTTTTTTTTTTTTAGACAAGGTCTCTGTATGTTGCCTAGGCTGGACTCAGACTTCTGGACTCAGATGATCCTCCCACCTCAGCCTCCCAAGTCTCTGAAACTATAGGTGTGTACCACAGAACCTGGCTAAGATAAATTATTTTCTAGAATAACGTGACCAACACTGACTTCAGAAAAAATTAAAAGCATGATATACCTATAATCATTAAAGAAAATGAGTCAAGGCTGCATGCAGTGGCTTAGCCTGTAATCCTAGCACTTGCAAGGCCAAGGCTGGTGGATTGCCTGAGCTCACAAGTTCGAGACCAGCCTGAACAAGAACAAGACCCTCATCTCTAAAAAACAGTTAGGTATTGTGGCAGGCACTTGTAGTCCACCTACTTTGGAGGATGAAGCCAAGAGGATTGCTTGAACCCAAGAGTTTGAGGTTGCTATGAGCTAAGATGCCATGGCATTCTACCAAGGGTGACCAAGTGATACTATGTCTCAAAAAAAAAAAAAAAGAAAAGAAAAGAAAAGAAAGAAAGAAAAAAAAAGAAAATGAGTCAGTTGTTAAAATTTTAACCACCAAAAAAGTCACCAGCTCTAACCACCATAGTTAGGAAATCGGAAATCTTCAAAACACAGGTAGTTTTGGTCACATAAAACTTATTCTTGAGATCAGAAAATAGGAAAAGTTTCTGAGCTTATTGCATGAGATTAATGTAGCCTTGATACAAAAGCCAGGCATTAAGAAATGAAGGAGAAAAATCCATATGACCATCTGATTCAATACATTAAAAGCATTTCACAAACGCTGTTCATGATAAACAACCATTCAGATTTTTAAAATAGCGAAAATATTTCACAAGTCATTTGTGATGTTTAAAATTAGAAATATATATTACATGAAATTATATTCATTATATTCTTTTCCCATAAAATTTTATATTCATTTTTGAATATAAAATTTATATTTATAAATTTATATAAAAATGGCTTTATATTTTTCTGGTATATTTTTCCTCCTGTTTCCCATTCATACCTTCCCATTACCTGCCATCTCATCTCTGATTACTTGTATTTCTCATGTGTGGCCTTCCATCATTGCTGAAATGATAAGTTTTGTTTTTCA
The DNA here is from genome assembly GCA_963574355.1 of Loris lydekkerianus. Lineage (NCBI taxonomy): Eukaryota > Metazoa > Chordata > Mammalia > Primates > Lorisidae > Loris > Loris lydekkerianus. The sequence goes on from CAUYPK010093930.1 coordinate 4,154, forward strand.
GTTCATAATGGAATTTTAGGCTTCACTTTTCATCTGTTTTTGGCAATATATTTCTGGCAATGTATCATCATCTGTTGGTAAATTATACGGCTCTTTTTTTACCCTTTTTCTCATTTTTAACTAGACAGCATTGGTCATTTCTTTTTATTACTCATACTTAAATGGGCTAGGTTTTTCTGAACTATTAGTAGGAAGACCGCGTGGAAAGGCAGGGAGAGTCAGCTTGGCTCAAGCAGCTAAGGCGCCAGCCACATACACCTGAGCTGGCGGGTTCAAATCCAGCCTGGGCCTGCCAAACAACAATGGCGGCTGCAACCAAAAAATAGCCAGGCGTTGTGGTGGCCACCTGTAGTCCCAGCTTCTTGGGATGCTGAGGCAGGAGAATCGCTTGAGCCCAGGAGTTGAAAGTTGCTGTGAGCTGTGATGCCACAGCACTCTACCCAGGGCAACAGCTTGAGGCTCTGTCTCAAAAAAAAAAAAGAAAGAAAGAAAAGAAAAGAAAAAAGAAAGGCAGGGAGAGGACCCAGGATAGCTTACCAGGCTTACAAGTTCAAGAGCTGCTCCTCCTTTGCTAAAACAATGGAATATGTCCTTTAAATTTGGTACCTGTGGCTGGGCATGCTGGCTCTCACCTGTAATCTCAGTACTCTGGGAGGCTGAGGCAAGAGGATCTCTTCACCTCAGGAGTTCGAGATCAACCCGAGCAAGAAGACTCAGTCTCTACTAAAAATAGAAAAAAATTATCTGGGTGTTCTGGCAGGTACCTGTAGTCCCAGCTACTTGGGAGGTTGAGGCAGGAGGATCACTTGAGCCCAGGAATCTAACAATAAGCAAGGCTGATGCTCTGGTGGGCAACAGAGCAAGATTCTGTCTCAAAAATAAATAACAATAATTGTTACCTTGGTATAGTTACTACCTCCTCTGCATCTGAGAACTTCTCCAGGTTAAAGAATGCTTCTACCACCCTTAGTCTTGTCTGTTTCACAGGCGGTCCCACAGCTGCCATCACTCAAGTGCACCTAGGAGAATGTACTTCATATTATAAGGAGAATTTTACTGGCACTTTCTGAGATCTACCACCTCTGGATCTCTTTGGGCACTTCATAAAACATTTTCTCTCCACTTTTTCCAGTAGCACTTGCCTCTGATAAGTCAGCCTACTGTCAGCCTTCTTCCCAGGAAGAAATATTTTCTATTCATGTGTCAGTGACCTGGACACTCACTCCTTCCCTGCTCTTCCCTGAAGCACTATAGGGGATGTCTGCTTTGATTGGAATTTGGTCACATGTACACATAAGTTGGAGTTTGTAGGTTTTCTGCGTCTCCTAGCTTTACTGAAAATGTAGTGTGTGTGTTTCCATTCTCTCTCTCTCTCTTTTCTTTTTTTTAAATTTGAGACAGAGCTTCAAGCTGTCAGCCTGGGTAGAGTACCGTGGCATCACAGCTCACAGCAACCTCCAACTCCTGGGCTCAAGCAATTCTCCTGCCTCCGCCTCCCAAGTAGCTGGGACTAGAGGCGCCTGTCACAACGCTTGGCTATTTCTTGGTTGCAGCCGTCATGCAGCCGTCATTGTTGTTTGGCCGGCCTGGGCTGGATTCGAACCTGCCAGCTCAGGTGTATGTGGCTGGCACTCTAGCCGCTTGAGCCACAGGCACCAAGCCTGTTTCCATTCTCTTTATTGCTCTATGTGGTTTCCAGGAGACAAGAGGGGAGATTTAGAAGTAAGCTGCTGCCATATTCCTCTCAAAGTTCTACAGGGAGACATTTTAGAAAAGGTTTCTGACAATGGTAACCTTGGCAAGCTGGTCATCCTAGTACAGGGCTGCACCTTGCAGGCTCAGAATCCTTTGTTTTCTCACCTCAGGAACACCCTCGTGTCAACCAAGCTTCACACTCCAGTGCATACAAAGAATGTTCCTTCATTCATTTGCAGTGAGAAATAAAGCTTTAGAGATCCATTTTGTCCCAGCACCCTCTATGCACACATTCCCTATATACATACCCATGCACACTCCACAGACTCATCAGTCAGGTCCTAAAGGAAACAACACCCACAGGTTAGGATACCTTGAGGAGAACAGTTCATTCACAAAGGTAGATATGTTTAGGCTACAAAGAAACGCAGAGGATATTATATTGCCATCCCTAGGCCCAAAAGGATGAAGGGAAAGAGAAGGTTACAGCAGGGGTCTTAGTTATTTTGTGCCACAGATTCCTTTGGCATTCTGGTAAAGCATAAATAAAAACATATAATAAAATAAACCAATTGTATTGAATTCCAGTTGCCAAAATATTAATAAAAACTCTAGCTAGAATCAATCATGTACTCTTTTATTACCATATTAAAGACAACACATTTAAAATACAAGCAAGTTGCCTGGGCTCCGTGGCTCACACCTGTAATCCTAGCACTCTAGGAGCCAAGGCAAGTGGATTGCCTGAGCTCACAGGTTCAAGACCAGCCTGAGTCAGAGCAAGACCTCATCTCTAAAAATAGTTCGGCATTGTGACAGGTACCTGTAGTCCCAGCTACTCAGGAGGCTCAGACAAGAGAACCACTTGAGCTCAGGAGTTTAAGATTGCTGTGAGCTGATACCACAGTACTCTACCAAGGGCAACAAAGTGAAACTCTGTCTCCAAAATAATAATAATAATAATAATAATAATAATAGTAATAACAATAATAATAATAAAATACAGGCAAGTTGAAGTTCGGTTTGGGTTTGTTTGTTTTTGTTTTTGTTTTGAGACAGAGTCTCACTCTGTCACTCTAGAGTAAAGTGCTGTGGCATCATCACAGCTCACAGCAACCTCAAACTCTTGTGTGCAAGAAATCCTCATGACTCAGCTTCCCAAGTAGCTGGAACTATAGGCACCTGCCACTATGCCCAGCTAATTGAAAATCAGTTATTACATTTAATACAAAGGATGTTGTTGCTTGGCTTGAATGAGAACTTTAAATTGTAAAGTACTCAAAGCAACACATGTGAAAAAAGGATGTAGATTTTTTTCCCCCTCTAAAGTCCACAGATCACCTGAAACCTATGCCCTGGGCTACTGAAACCTGGGAAAAGATAGTCCCAGAGAGCAGATCATCATACTCAGAGAGCCACTGCCTAGGAGGAGTATTGCTTAGATAGAAGTTTTGGCTAACCTGAAGGGACTTTGTGGGAAGGGAGCCAGGGGAATGGATACCCCCAACTCTGTGTCCTCCCTTCTGTGTTTGCCTCCCTACCTCTCCAGCTACTAAAATCAGCTGAAGGCCAGGCACATCCTTTGTGTCAGTTTAGTCTCCTGGAGCAAAGAGCAGAGTAGGAAAGAGAAAACAGAGGAGTGAACGGAAGACACTCAGGGCATGCACACGCAAAAGCACACGTTTCTGGCCCGTGCATTGTCTTCCTGCAGGCACATTCCATGGGGCCTAATTCTAATTACCAATTCCCATGGACAGCATGGAATCATAACCAGAACCCTTAGCCACACATGCCAGTTGGGAGCTCTAATCCCAGAGAGTTCTGACAGGTCCATTTCTTGAACCAGCTCATTTCTCTCCCTGACTGTTTGCCTGGACACTAACAACCTTGGCCTGAGTGACTCACTCCTTTTCTCAGCCCCACAGCCCACTGACCCATTCTTAAGCTATGTTAATAATCTCAGGCAAAGGCAAGGCAAAGCTTGCAAGCTTAAGAGCTAGTCTATTTCTTTTCTTTTCTTTCTTTTTTTTTTTTTTTAAGAGACAGAGTCTCTTTATTGCCCTCCATAGAGTGCTGTGACTTCACAGCTCACAGCAACCTCAAACTCCAGGGCTTAGGTGATTCTCTTGCCTCAGCCTCCCGAGTAACTGGGAGTACAGGCACCCGCCACAATGCCTGGATATTTTTTGTTGCAGTTTGGCGGAGGCCGTGTTCAAACCCGCACCCTTGGTACATGGGACCAGTGCCCCACTCACTGAGCTACAGGCGCCGCCCAGCTAGCCTATTTCCTCAGGGCAGTGGCTCTCAAACTTGAATATATATCAGAAGTATCTGAGGCACTTGTTAAAAAGCTATTTTTGGCTCCACTTCTAGAATTTCTGATTCGGTAGGTCAGGTCAGGGACCCCAAACATAAATTTCTAACATGTTTTCAAGTGATGCTGATGGAAGGACTACTTTTTGATAACCACCTCTTTGAAAAAGGTCTGCAGGCTCGGCGCAGCAGCTAAGGTGGCTCAAGCAGCTAAGGTGCCAGCCACATACACCTGACCTGGTGGATTCAAATCCAGCCTGGGCCTGCCAAACAACAATGACGGCTGCAACCAAAACAGCTGGGCGTTGTGGCAGGCGCCTGTAGTCCCAGCTACTTGGGAGGCGGAGGCAGGAGAATTGCTTGAACCCAGGAGTTTGAGGTTAACTGTGAGCTGTGATAACACAGCACTCTACTCAGGGTGACAGTTTGAGGCTCTGTCTCAAAAAATAAATAAATAAATAAATAAATAAATAAATAAATAAAATAGAAAAGGTCTGCACATCTGCTCAGATCTAGAGACTTCAGAGCCTGTCAGAGAGTAATGCATTTCCAACTTCTCAGTGGATTCCTTGCTGTAGCCACCACCATACACCCCTGCAGGTGTCTGCCCAGACGGTCCCCTTCCCTTGACTACTGTGAGCTAGCCCTCTAAGTTTGGGTCAGGATGTCAACGTGGGGCAAAGGGAAAACTTCCCTTTCACCCTCTGAGGGTTTGCTGAAAATCAACTGACAAAGGCACATTAATAGGAGAAAAGACATACAAATTTATTAACATGTCCAAAGTGAAGGTCTCAGAGTGATTATCTAACATAGGCAGTTCCCAAGTTACAAACATCCCACTCATGTACTACTTGAACTTAACAAACGCAGGTTATTACAGGTAATAGCTTGATGTAACCTTTCCAATTTACAAAGAAATTAAACTTAGGGTGGGGCATGGTGGCTCATGCCTGTAATCCCAGCACTTTAGAGGCTGAGGCCAGTGGATTGCCTCAGGCAATCCACAGAAATCTCAGCCTCCCAAACAAAGTCTATTTTATTATTCAGACAAAATTCCTCAGGTCATCTCTTAAAGAGTTGCCCTCAGAAGAATAGATGACAAGTCTGTCCCAGGAGGTTCTTGCCATCACTCAAGTGCACCTAGGAGAATGTACTTCACGTCCCAGCATGGTGATGACCCAAAGACCCAAAGTCTTCTTTCTGGTAGTTTATCTTTCCTAGTTATTTCATGAGATCCCTGGGGAAGGAGTCTTAAGACAACTGTGTTTCTGATGCAACCTCTCCTCTTACCCAATCCTGCTTTTATAGGTGTTCGTCCTGAGAGCACCCCCTAATAAACTTCCTGTTCACAAAGCTTTGTCTCAGAGTTACCCTAAGACATCTCTCTCTCTTCCCTTTTGGCAACCTCAGAGGCCACCTGTTCCAGACGGTGCAGCCAGGACATGATGGATCTTCCATCTTCCTGGATCCTCAGTCCCCCACTAGCTACTCAGCTATGTGATGTGATATGAAATAAACTTTTGCTATGTTAAGTCAAAAAAAAAAAAAAAAAAAAAAAAAAAGACAACTGTGTTTCTTTGAGAAAGAAGCTTCCTTAGTCAGATGAGGAAATTTTAAAAAGAGTCCCTCCTGTGCTTGGAAGAGGAACAAGACAAAGTCAGAGGGACCTGGATTCTCAGGCAGCTTCTATGGCCCCTCACCATGTCAAGGCATTTGTCTTGGTGTTGATATTGGTATTGATTTCTTGAGACAGAGTCTCAAGCTGTTGCCCTGGGTAGAGTGCCATGGCGTCATAGCTCACAACAACCTCCAACTCTAGGGCTCAAGCTGCCTTCTTGCCTCAGTTTTTCTATTTTTGGTAGAGATAGGGTCTCGCTATTTTGCTCAGGCTGGTCTTGAACTCATGAGCTCAAGCTATCCACCCACCTTGGCCTCCCAGGTTGCTAGGATTACAGGCGTGAGCCACTGCACCTAGCTGATATTGGTATTGATTTCTTAGCCAAAACATCCTGCATGTCTGTACTTCACAGGTTTTCTCCACATCTAGGTTTAGACCCTAAGCTTCCTTCTCCGCCCACTTATTCTTCTATATACCCTTTAGTCTTCACTTGTCCCATAGTAAGAGCAGCTGTCACTTTCTCTATCCCTAGAAGTTTTACTGAGCCTCTTCTAAGCACTATCCCATTCTCATAGTTTGCCAAGTCATACCTGGAAAGACCAGTCTGGGAGGCAATTTCACAGAATAAAAGCTAGAGGCCAGGTATGGTGGCTCATGCCTATAATCCTAGCACTCTGGGAGGCCAAGGTGGGATGATCCCTTGAGCTCAGGAGTTAGAGATAAGCCTGAGCAGGAGACCCCATCTCTATTAAAAAAAAAAAAGAAAGAAAGAAAGAAAGAAAGAAAGAAAGAAAGAAAGAAAGAAAAAAGAAAAACAGAAAAATTATCCAGGCATGGTTGTGGGCACCTGTAGTCCCAGCTACGTGGGAAGCTGAGGCAGGAGGATGGCTTGAACCCAGGAGTTTGAGGTTGCTGTGAGCTAAGCTGAAGCCATGGTACTCTATCTAGCTCAGGTGACAAGGCGAGGCTGTCTCCAAAAATATATATATGTGTGTGTGTGTAGGATATAAGTGGGAGGATCACTTGAGGCCAGGAGGTCAAGACTAGCCTGAGCAACATAAGGAGACGCCACCTCTACAAAAAAACAGAAAAATTGGCTCAGCGCCTATAGCTCAGTGGTTGGGGCACCAGCCACATATACTGGGGCTGGGGTGTTTGAACCTGGCCCGGGCCTGCTAAACAACAATGACAACTGCAACAAAAAAATAGCTGGGCGTTGTGGTGGGCACCAGTAGTCCCAGTTACTTGGGAGGCGAAGGCAAGAGAATCGCTTAAGCCCAAGAGTTTGAGGTTGCTGTGAGCTGTGATGCCACAGCACTCTACTAAGGGTACCACAGTGAGACTCTGAGTCAAAAATCACATCTTCACACCTGTAATCCTAGCACTCTGAGAGGCTGAGGCTAGTGGATTGCTTGAGCTCACGAGTTCAAGACCAGCCTGAGCAAGAGTGAGACCTCATCTCTACTAAAAATAGAAAAACCGAGGCAAGAGGATTTCTTGACCCAGAGTTGGAGGTTGCTGTGAGCTATGATGATGCCATGGCACTTACTTAGGGTGACAGCTTGAGACTCTGTCTCAAAAAAAAAGTCAAAATAGCCGGGCATTGTGGTGAGCGCCTGTAGTCCCAGCTACTCAGGAGGCTGAGGCAAGAGAATCACCTAAGCCCAAGAGCTGGAGGTTGCTGTGAGCTGTAATGCCATGGCACTCTACCAGGGGCAACAAAGTGAGACTCTGTCTCTTAAAAAAAAAAAAAAAAAAGGCTCAGCGCCTGTGGCTCAAGTGGCTAAGGAGCCAGCCACATACACCTGAGCTGGTGGGTTTGAATCCAGCTCAGGCCCGCCAAACAATGACAGCCGCAACCAAAAAATAGCCAGGTGTTGTGGCAGGCACGTATAGACCCAGCTACTTGGGAGGCTGAGGCAGGAGAATCGCTTGAGCCCAGGAGGTAGAGGTTACTATAAGCTGTGATGCCACAGCACTCTACCCAGGCAATAGCTTGAGGCTCTGTCTCAAAAATAAATAAATATATAAAAAGTCAAAGAGCTCCTCAGTGTAAAGCTTTTCTCCTATCTGTGATCAGGACACACACTCATCACAGAGCTGTAGCCACTCCTAGCACATTACTCATTTCCCCAGTGGCATGCACTACTGTCTCACTCCTGTTAGGGATCCATTAATTCCTCCTCTTCCTCTTCCTCCTTCTTGGGATATCTGGACTTGGCCAGCATCTCTTACTTGTCCTCCAGTCCCACGTCTGGCTACAATTCTAAATTTAACAAGAACAGCAATAGAGACACAGCACCCGTAGCTCAATGGTTAGGGCAATCAGCCACATACACAGAGGCAACCAGGTGTTAACCCAGTTGGGTCTACTAAACAACAATGACAACTGCAACAAAAAGAATAGCCAGGCATTGTAGCAGACGCCTGTAGTCCCAGCTACAGGAGGGAGGCTGAGACAAGAGAATCGCTTAAGCCCAAGAGTTGGAGGTTGCTGTGAGCTGTGACATCACAGTGCTCTACCAAGGGTGACATAGTAAGACTCTGTCTCAAAAAAAAAAAAAGAAAAAGAAAAGAACAGCAAGAGAGTACCTACTCCACTTCAGGAACCAGAAGTAGTATTCCTTTTACCCATATGTCTACATGGCTTGTTCTCTTGCCTCCTGAAACCTTTGCTCAAATATCACTTTCTAGGAGAAGCCTTCCCTGACCACTTATTTAAAACTGCAGTCCACTGGCCACACACCTATCCCTCTTCCCTACTTTGGTTTCCTCCATAAGCAAGTATCACCTTTCTCCTGTCTGTGATCAGGACACACACTCATCACAGAGCTTTAATATGCTTATTTATTTGTGTTGTCTGCCATCCCCAATTAGACTGAACAAGAATTTTTATTGCATTTCCTGGGCTTAGAAGCATGCCTGGCATATAGTAAGCATTCAATAAATATCTGTTGAATGAACATATGAATGAATAAATGAATTTCCTCCAGCAGACACTGTGACCATGGGGAGTGCAGGGTTGTAGCACTCTCTGCAGGGGGAGAGGCAGCTGCAATAAAGGGAAGTCAACAAATCCAGTTCACTCCAGCATCTCTCCCCTCCTGCCTAGGGCAGGGAGAGGACAGTGAGAAGTGAAAACTCCCAGTTGCACAAGAGGAAAGGTATTGGGGGGAGGAGAGAGGGAAAGGTGTTTTCATCAATATTGGGGCAGCATTAGTAGACCCCTGGGCAAGGAGTTTGGACAAGGCTGTCTCAGTGAGTGGGAGGATGTGCTGACCTTGCCTCCCTGGGAAGTGACTAGCCAAAGTGGTTAAAGGGATAAGTGTTATGCTTAGAGAGGGCATGAGACAATTTCTCACTCTGCCAAACAACAGTTTCTAGCCCTTACACCTCACGAACACCCATAAGTGCATGTACGCACTGCAGCACACAAACTCAATGTCAGCCTCACTCCTTAGCTCCACAAATGTTGTCTCTTTCAGTACCACTTTCAGTTCCTCCAAAGAATCGACTTAAATTTTCTAATTCCTGAAGGGTGGCATGGGGGCTAACGCCTGTAATCCTAGCACTTTGGGACACTGAGGCAAAGTCAGGAGCTCAAGATTAGCCTGAGTGAGAGCGAGACCCTGTTGCTACAAAAAAAAAAAACAAAACACGAAAGAAAGAAAGAAAAAGAAAAATTAGATAGGCATGATGGCACAGACCTCCAGTCCCAACTACTCAGGAAGCTGAGGGAGAAGGATCACTTTAGCCCAAGAGTGTGAGGTTGTAGTGCGTTATGTTGACACCACTGCACTCTAGCCTGGGCAACAGAGCAAGACCTTGTCTCCAAACAAAAAAATTCTCTAATTCCTGATCTCTGTCGATTTTACTAAAGACTGCAAAGGAGGTAAGATGAGAGAGTCTTTTGTTAGACACTTTCATATTTTCAAGGAGGGCTCTCGCCTTATTCAGGTCCTGTGCCTGCCCATCTTGCCCCCCTCCAGGAGCTGCCAGCAGACTTGATTTTTTTTCACATCATTGAAAGATTCAGCCATCCCTTCCTTGTCTCCCTATCCACACCTACCAGCCCTGACCCAGGAAACCTGACAAAATGCAAGCCCTTATAGTAATCTGAACCTTGGACCTGTTCGAAGACCATTTGTTCCTGAGAATAAATGCCCCTGGGGTCTTACTGCGCTGTCCCCATACCTCCAGTGCCTTATCAAAATATTTATTTCATGCACACACTGGACTCTCATTTAAGAGGAATTTGGGAGAATGTAATTTTCTCATCTCTGTTTTATACAGGCTCCCCCTTCCTCCTGGGGTGCTAGAGTCAGCAGAAGCTGATGGGGAAGTGAGGCCTGGGAGGTAGAAGAGGAGGGAATGAGGAGAAAGGGGAAGTTTGGGAGAGGAGGAGAGTGCAAGTGCAGCAGCAGACAGACAGACTGCCAACTTGATCTGTCTCTCACCTCCACCAGCATCTACTGAGCTATGAGCAAGATCAGGGATTTGCAGGGTAGGGAAGGCTGAAGGAGCAGGAGCAGGAAAGATGAACAAGGAGGGCACAAGCCTGGGCGGTGGGCTGGGAGCCCAATAAGCAGGTCTTGGTGCAGACTATGGATGTCCCAGGGCTGGTGTGGGGAGAGGAGAGGCAGGGAGGGGTGAGGACTGACAAAACTTTGCTCCCCCACAGGAGGAAAAGCTTTTGGACTGCTGAAGGCCCAGCAGGAAGAGAGACTGGATGAGATTAACAAGGTAAAAGGAAGAAGGAAGCCTGCAGAGCCTGAGGGAGTGAGGTCTGGGCAAGGAGAGACCACCCTGTCTCTTACTATCCCCCAACAGCAATTCCTGGATGATCCCAAATACCGCAGTGATGAAGATCTGCCCTCCAAACTGGAAGACTTCAAGAGTGAGGGGAAAACTGTAGGGGTGGAGAGAGGGCTGGGGTTGGGGGTAAGATTTCCACAAGAACTGGGCAGAGACCTCAGGGACACAAAATTTACTTTTGTGGTAGGAAGGGTGGAGGCTGCCTTTATTGCCCTCTGCCCCACATTTAGGTCTCCTTCCCTGGCCTGCTCCTCTCAGCACCCTCTCTAGTTCCTTACACCCTAATGTGCCCATCAACTTCCCCACCCACTTCCTCCCCCTGCCCTTCCTCCACCATCCACATCCTCGCCCCCACCAAGCCCTAGGTCAGCAACCCCTTCCTCAATCAACCACTTGCCAGAGACCTCCCAGCCAGCACTTAGCCGCTCTGCTCTCTCTCCTCACCCAGAAAAATACATGGAGTTTGATCTGAATGGAAATGGAGATATCGGTGAGAAAAGGGTGATTTGGGGGAGTGCGCAGGCCTAGGAAGACAGAGGTTTTTCCTAGTGCTCCATCCCCATGATTTGGGAGAGGGCTCACCTACCAGACAAAGAGGAAGGAGAATGGGAATGTGGAGGTGGGAGGAAAGGAAAAGGGATTCCTTCTCTTCTCCCCACCCGGCTGCCTCCAGATATCATGTCCCTGAAGCGAATGCTGGAGAAACTCGGGGTTCCCAAGACTCACCTAGAGTTAAAAAAATTAATTGGAGAGGTGTCCAGTGTTTCAGGAGATACGTTCAGCTACCCTGACTTTCTTAGGATGATGCTGGGCAAGAGATCTGCCATTCTAAAAATGTGAGGGTCCAGTTTCAACCCCCCCCCCATGCTTCCCTATATTCTTTTCCCCCACCCCAACCCTGCCCTCAGGCTCAACTTTTCTACACAGTGCTCAGCATCCATTCTTCCAAGGTCCCATCTCCATCTCCATCCCCTGGTCCTGGGCCCCACAGCTCCAATACTTCCACCCCTGCCCTCTTCCTCTTCTTTCCAGCCTCAGCTTATGATTTATTCCTGTGAGAGGAGTGTTCCCTGATCCCTGTGTCTCTTCCTGTCTCAACCAGGATCCTGATGTATGAGGAAAAAGCAAGAGAACAGGAAAAGCCAACTGGTCCCCCAGCCAAGAAAGCTATCTCTGAGTTGCCCTGATCTGAGGAGAAAGGGGGTAGTATTGAAGGGGCTTCTAATGACTGGAACATGGAAAAAAAATAAGATTGTGAGCCAGAATCAGACTAAATTAAATAAATTATCCTTCCCCTCCAGATCAAATCAGCTTGGTTTTTGTTTGGGGGATTTTTTCCCAATATTTGGGAAGGACAAAAATGCCTCTGAAGAAAGGGCAGCAAGGATGTGCACATATGAACAATTCATCAACAATTCTGTAGTATGTCTTGACCTCAAAGGAATTTTAAGCAGGAGGAAAAGACATGTACAGACAAAAACATATCAACCAGGCCTATGGTAGCTTTCATGAAGAACCACCATTCTCTACCACTATAAGCTGTGTGACCTTAACAAGTTAGTCAGCCTCTCTGAGGCTTTTATCTGAAAATGGTAATAAAATAACAAGTCCTCAAAGATGTTTAAAACTTGAATAAATGGGGCAGCGCCTGTGCCTCAAAGGGGTAGGTCACTGGCCCCATATGCTGGAGGTGGTGGGTTCAAACCCAGCCCTAGCCAAAAATTGCAAAAAAACAAACAAACAAAAAAAAAAAAAACACTTGAATGAATGGGTGGATGAATGAACGAATGGGTGTTATTTATTTATTTATTTATTTGTTTATTTAGAGACAGAGTCTTACTATGTTGCCCTTGGTAGACTGCAGTGGTATCACAGCTCACAACAACCTCCATCTCTTGGGCTTAAGTGATTCTCTTGCCTCAGCCTCCCAAGTAGCTGGGACTACAGGTGCCCACCACAATGCCTGGCAATTTTTGTTGTTGTTGTTATTGTTGTAATTGTCATTGTTGTTTGGCAGGCCGTGGCTGGGTTCAAACCTGCCAGCTCCTGTGACTGGTGCCCTCCGCCATTGAGCTACAGGCCCCAAGCCCTTTTTTTTTTTTTTTAAGACAGAGTTTTACTTTGTCACCCTTGGTAGAGTGCCCTAGCGTCATAGCTCACAGCAACCTCAAACTCTTGGGCTCAAGCAATTCTCTTGCCTTAGTCTCCCCAATAGCTGGGACTACAGGCACCCGCCACAGTAGCCTGGCTATTTTTAGAGACGAGGTCTCACTGTAACTCAAGCTGGTCTTAAACCTGTGAGCTCAGGCAATCTACCCGCCTTGGCCTCTCAAGTGCTAAGATTACAGGTATAAGCCACCGCACGCAGCCTGAAACTGGAGTTAGTGAATGAAACAAAGGATTCATAACACTGTGAGGCCTGATAATTTTAGAGTTAAATGAATCACTGAGGTCCTTTTGGGGACAAGCTATAGAAAATGAACTATTTTGTCTTTTTTTTTTTAAGAGTCTTACTGTGTTGCCCTTGGTAGAGTCCTGTAAAGTCACAGCTCATAGCAACCTCTTAGGTTAACCTCTTGTGTTTAAGCAATTCTCTTGCCTCAGCCTCCCAAGTAGCTGGGACTACAAGCACTCACCACAAGGCTGGCTATTTTTTTGTTTTGTTGTTGTCATTGTTGTTTTAGCAGGCTGGGGTGGGTTTGAACCTGCCAGCCCTGGTGTATGTAGCCAGCACCCTAGAGCTATAGGCACTGGGCCAGAAAATGAACTATCTAATGAAGGGAAAAGGAGGTTGTATTGGGGTAGGCTACAATGGGCAGATACGGCGATACAGAATCTCTGAATGACAGAAAGGGATGAATGGACAACCCCAGGAAACCCCTTAGAGCCTCAGGGGTTTCGATGAAGCCAGATCTTTCCTCCACCAAGGGGTCTAGATGAGTCAACTCTAGCAAACCACCCTGTCCACTATTTCAGATTTCCTGCCTTTCTAGAAAGAAAGACTCCAATTAGCCCAGCTAGTTTCATGTACTGAGGACAGACTTAGCTGCTGGGGCCTCCCATGTTGACTTTTCACAATGGTGAAGCCACAGAGGCATCCTGGTTGGTGATTCCTATAGAACTTCAGTAACTATATAGGACTTCAGATGAAATTATTATTACCAAGTAATCTAAATAAACATAGAATATGTTGAATATCCAAATATAATGAAATTAATAGCTAACTTTTATTGAGCACCAACTATGTACCAAACACTATTCTTTGTTTATTATTATTATTATTATTATTAGAGACAGTCTCACTTTTTTGTCCTCAGTAGAGTGTGTGGCGTCATAGCTTACAGCAACCTCAAACTCTTGGGCTCAAGCAATTCTCTTGCCTCAGCCTCCTGAATAGCTGGGACTACAGGTGTCCGTCACAATGTCCAGCTATTTTTAGAGACAAGATCTGGCTTGCTCAGGCTGGTCGTGAACCCATGAGCTCAGGCAATCCACCCAGCTTGGCCTCCCAGAGTGCTAGGATTATAGGAGTGAGCCACTACGCCTGGCCATCTTGCCTCAGTTTTTCATTTTTAGTAGAGATGGAACCTCACTCTTTCTCAGGTTGGTCTCGAACTCCTGAGCTCTAGTGATCCACCCACTTTAGCCTCCCAGAGAGGCAGGATTACAGGTGTGAACCACCGTGCCTGGCCTACTTTCTCTTGTTAAAATATAACTTGCCATCTTCTAGTACATCATGTGAATGTAGCCCAATAGATCAGATGTATTTTAAATTATGTTTATTGTTGTCATTCCCTCAGTTGAGAGTCATCAATGCATAAATGCTATTTTAAACCACAAGCATGGATGTCCTTGAAAACCTCAGTTTTGGTAAAGGGCAAGAGTGAAGGCTTCACTAGCATGGATTTAAGAGAGACTGGAAGGAGAGAAATTAGAGATGATGAGTATGAATAAAATTTTGCAGCAAAATTCCTTTAAGAAATTTTGTTGTGCTAGCCACGTGGCTCACAAATACATAATACACACCTGTAGTCCCAGCTAGTGGAGAGGCTGAGGCAAGAGGATGACTTGAGCCCAAGAGTTTGAGGTTACTGTAAACTATGATGACGCCATGGCATTCTACCCAGGGAGACAGAGTGAGACTATTTAAAAAATATTGTGATGGGGCAGCGCGTGTGGCTCAAGGAGTAGGGTGCTGGCCCCATATATGGAGGTGGCAGGTTCAAACCCAGCTCTGGCCAAAAACTGCAAAAAAAAAATTTTTTTTTGATGCAAAACCAAAATGGTGTGGTATGTGGTAGCTGGGCTAAGGAGAGGGGACAAGAGAACCATTTTGAAAAACTGAAAACTGGCTGGGCACTGTGGCGCATAACTATAATCCCATCATTTGGCAGGCCAAGGCAGAAGGATCACTTGAGGCCAGGAGTTTGAGACTACCCTGGGCAACAGCAAGACCTCGATGCTACAAAAAAAATAATTACCTACATACTCGAGTATAAGCCGACCCGAGTATAAGCCGACCCCCTTAATTTTACCCTAAAACTGGGAAAACTTAGTGACTCGAGTATAAGCCGAGGTGGAAAATGCAGCAGCCACTGGTAAATTTCAAAAATAAAAATATATACCCAAAAC
>CAUYPK010093932.1:0-16566 GCA_963574355.1 Loris lydekkerianus
ACAGACACCACTGCATTCTAGCCATGGTGACAGAGCAAGTCTTAAACAACAACAAAAAGCTTTAGATTATACTCTTTTGCATTTTGTAATATACAGACAGATTTAAGAAATAAAAACAAAATATTATAAAGTTCCAAATAATAAGGACTTTCTTCTCCAATGCTATGGTAATGGAATGCCATGTCAATTTTTTTTTTTTTTTTTGAGACAGAGTCTCACTTTGTCACCCTCAGTAGAGTGCCGTAGCGTCATAGCTCACAGCAACCTCAAACTCTTGGAATCAAGAGATTCTCTTCTCTCAGCCTCTCGAGTAGCTGGGACTACAGGTCCTCACTACAACACCTGGCTAGTTTTACAAATGAGGTCTTGCTCTAGCTCAGGCTGGTCTTAAACCTGTGAGCTCAAGCAATCTGCCTGCTTCAGCCTCCCAGAGTGCTAAGGTAACAGGCGTGACATTTATCTTGCCAGCGTGATCCAGCCATTCTCACCCTGACTCCTCACTCACCACAGTACCAATGGTTAATGAGAGGCAGGCCATTGTAGCCATTCAGATTTAACCCACATTTATCCAAACCAAAATTGGAAAAGCCAGCAGGCTATTAGCAGCTGGAACACCACATTTTAATGTTTTAAGTAGGCTAGGGACTGCTGAATGTCAACTCCTAACAGAAAACAGTGGTTATCTAGTGTTCAGAGGATTGTTTCTCTAAGCTTGCTTTGAAAGCTGTGCACCAGGAGGTAGCTGCCATTCTTAGCCACTCAGATCACCCAGGGTGAGTCAACATGCAGTTTCAGCTGACCAGTGCAAAGGCCAATGCATGTGGTAATCACACATAAATAGAGGGCAGGAAACTGCCCTCCTACTAACAGCACCGTATTTGAGGTACTAGAAGGTCTCCTGCCACTGAATGACCTCCTTTACGGCCTCTCACTCCACCCCCAAAGTTCTTACAATAAATAACTACTCCATGGAGGCCAAGAATGGAATATTCGCTGCCTTCCTCCTCCTATCATCTTTGTTTCACATTATCAGAGTGCACCGAGGAAGAATCCCTCCCCTTTCCCTCTGGAGCTTAAGCCACAGCACTATTTTAATTCGTGTGGTATGAGAACTTTCTAAACCTTCTGCTTCTGCCATTCAGCCTCAACTCTTTAGGGCCATTCTGTTCCGATTTTTTTCTTCTTTTTGAGGAGTCTCACTATGTCACCTTCAGTAGAGTGCAATAGCATCACAGCTCACAGCAACCTCAAACTCTTGGGCTTAAGCAATTCTCTTGCCTCAGCCTCCCAAGTAGCTGGGACTACAGGCACCGGTCACAACATCCACCTATTTTTTTGTTGTCGTTGTTTAGCAGGCCTGGGCTGGGTTTTGGTGCCCTAACTGCTGAGCTATGAGTGCCGAGCCTCGGCTTGCCCTTCTTTCTCCCTCAGTGACCTCATTTGAAAAAGCTTGACTGTTCTGATCATTTTCCCACCCTCAGTCATTGCCACACTAAAAGCTGTGGTGGCTGCTGTGCAGAGCAAGTCAGGAGGGCTGAAGATTCGGATTACCAGTGACTAGTGGGACCACAGGCTTATCAGTCACTTCTAGTCCCACAGCCACACTTGCTGTGGCACTCTCAGGGACAAATGAGCTAACACAGGTGAATCCATTCAGTATATGGTGAAAGCTTATTTGCACAGTACTATCATTCCCAAAATGCAAATTAAAATTTCTCAGAAATTACGCTTTCTTCCTGGACTCTGTGAACCAATGCCCCTGCCCTTTTTCTGAAGCAGGCATGGGAGAGCTTTTACCCTGGCATTCCTATTATAGTCAACCCCTCACTGGCAAGGTGTGACTGAACGCCCCCCACACCCAGGGCTGTGATTCCCCTCAGGGGCATGTTCTGCCACAGCTGCCTCCACCAACAGCAGGTGGAGAGCTCAGACCACTCCACCTGAAGCTACTGGTCCACTTTGGAGGCCTACAAAAAATTCAAGACCACTTATTTTTGCATTTTTTTTTTTTTTTTTTTTTTTTTTGAGTGTGAGTTTATGTCACCCTAGGTAGAGTGCTGTGGTGTCACAGCTCACAGCAAACTCAAACTCTTGGGCTTCAGTGATTCTCTTGCCTCAGCCTCCCAAGTAGCCAGGACAACAGGCGCCCACCACGCCTGGCTACTTTTTGGTTGCAGTTGTTCAGCTGGCCCAGGCTGGGTTCAAACCTGCCACTCTCAGTGTATGTGGCTGGTGCTGTAACCACTGTGCTACAGGTGCCCAGCCTAATTTTGAATATTTTTTTCTTTTCTTCTTTTTTGCAGTTTTTGGCCAGGGCTGGGGTTAAACCTGCCACCTCCAGCACATGGGGCCAGCGCCCCACTCCATTGAGCCACAGGTGCCACCAATTTTGAATATTTTTAAGTGCAATGAACCATTTCTTCTAAGATTAGTGAAATCTCCAAGAATACTGGGCACCTAATTGACAGGTACTGACCCAAGCACATGATCCAGTTTTCATTTAAACCTATACTCACCCCCACCCAGGCTCAGTTTTTGTTACTTGCCCAACGATCAAGAGTGGCCAAATTCGGGTCTATTTCTCACCAGTTGTACCCCAGAAAGGTGCTCAGAGATCCAGCTGAGAAGGCTCATTTTGTAAGAGAGAAACTGAAGCCAAAAAGATGAAATGATTTTTTAAGTTACCAAATGAAGGACTCATTCCCAGATATAAGTGCTTTCCAGTATATATTGTCCCTTCCCCAAACCCAATTCTCATTCCTTGGGTAGTAGATAGGGGGAAAATATCCAATTAAACCTTCAAATGAAAAGGAAAAGCTGTACTCATAAAATAAAGCTAAGGAGCACTGACATCAGATCTGTAAGTTTATTTGCTCAATGTACGACAGCTACATAATGACTCACATTCATGATATTCCATCACTGAGGAAAACTGCTAAGAATGGTCCGTGTGTGAAATAATTCCTTAGAGAAACACGGAGTTGGAAAAATAATCACTGATTAGACCTTAAAAATAGTTCACTGCATAACATGACAAAAAGCACAAAGGCTCATTCAGAGAACATACTCGTTGTTCTCCTACACTGTAATAGTTATAATTTCACCGTGACAAACACCAGACATTAAGATTAAGCTAACACTGGTGTTTCTTTTGCTCCCCCCCTTTTAAAAACAAAATATATAACTGCATGTCACTATAGCAACATCCATAACAAATCAATTTGTTACAATCACTATTTGGTAGAGCAAACTTTACCCCCAAAAGGGAAAATTAAATTAAAAAAAACTTTAAAAAAATTGAAGACTTAATTTTTTTTTGTCATAGGAATACATAACACCTACAGTATAAGTTAATAAATTTCAAGCTACTGTATAGAAATACAACACTAGCATGCACAATATTGTATCCATGGAGTAATGGAGGCGTAATCATTTCACTGGAGAGACAGTATCATAGGCAAGTGCATTTCTTTAAAAATAAAGAAAAGAAAAGAAACCATTCAAGCTGCTTAAGTATCGAGTCTACCATTCCCCCTTCATTTTGAGCCCTCAGGTCTGATTTTATCTTGCATTATTCTAAAAAGCAGCCAGAGCCAAAGCTGAAATTTAAAGGAAAAATAGGTTTTGTAATTCCAGTAAATCATTTCCAAATGCTACAAGGAAGGACACAACACTGCTCACTGGACATGAAGATAAGTTAGGGAAAGCCCCACCTACCCGCCCCCACCCCCCAAATTGTTTCCCATCCATGGCAATGACTTTAGGCTCCTGTAATGGCACAAAAGCAGCGAAGCTTTCTTCAGTTATTTCTTCTGGTAGGCTTCAGTTAATGAGGACTTTCGCTCTAGCGTAAGGAGGGGGGCCTTCTAAGGAAAGTCATGCTGGGTCAACTGTGCAATGTTACAGAGTATATTGATTCTATGGTCACCATCAGTCTTCTATCTTCACTGTCACCTGTATCCTGTTGCACATACTCAGTTCATAATTGTAAGCGCAATTTTGGTATTAGCAAAAGCCATCTGTCAGTTTTTCCTCCATTATTACTCACACCTCTCCTTGCCTAAATGAAACAAAAAAACAAAATAAGTCTGGGATCATTACCCACCTCGGAATTTCTCACTGTTACTGATTTTATTTTTAAAAAAGAAAGAAAAAGTAAACACATGCAGCAGGTCATGTATACATATACATGGACTTATCCAAAAGGAAAATGAAGTACCCCTAAGAATAACTAAAATCAAATGTGTGGAAATAGCAATGTCATTTCTGTCAATTCCAAAATCTGCACTGACTGCACAAGAGAGAAGCAAATCTCCAGTTTCTGTGCTTTCATTAAAAACAAAAACAATATATAGAGAAAAAGTTTTGGTCAAATAGGAACCAAGTATTACTTGGTAATGGTTTTAGTTAATCTTCCTATAACAGTTACTTGGGGAAGTAGTATTTTCAGGGAGGAAAAACCAAGATACTTACAAGGCTCCTGAAATTTGACAGAATGTTTATGAATATAGCTCTTCCTTTTGGGTTTTTCTACCAGTAAGCTTCTAGCACCTGAACTTCCACATACTGCACCACAGACCTTCTCACAATGACCACCCAGCTTCTACAATCCAGCGGCTTCTCAACCCAACTGCACGTCACCAGCACAAGGTACAGTGGGAAAGACCCAAGTGAAGAGTGAACGGCAGTGTGATCCCTGAGGAAGGAGCTGCGGCAGCTTCAAAAGCAGGATATTCTCTGAAAATACCAACACGATAAATGACATACAGACCTGAATTTTCTCTATTTTTGTGGAGTTTAGCATTTCTATTAAAATGGTTATTTTCGTGGTGGATTTAAATTTAAGAAGGACAAAAATCCCACAGCCACCTGCCAAGCACCTATTAACCAAAACCTAAAGTAGCTTTGATTCTCCTTAGGCAAGTCTTTTAGCCTAGGAGACAAACAGCAAAACCAACTTGGATAAGGCTGAATAAGGATGTAAAGCCAAAATAACTAGCAAAGAAAAATACACAATCAATGGCTTGATGTTACATATGGCTGTAATGTAGAAATACTGTAAACTGCAATTTAGTGTTAATACTGTCAACTAATCAGAGATTTTAGAAAACCGGCAAGGCCTAAACCATAAGGATGAATAACCTTACGTTCTAAGTCTGTCAGTTTGGGATTTAAACTATTCCACGTCTGGTAGTACACCCTGAAAAAAATGCACAGCTAGAACAGATGAGATAGAAATTACTCAAAACTTAAGACAAGAGCATATGTACATAATAAAAATCCTTATTGGAACCACAGAACTTACTGAATGAGGGCCATTCCATTTAAGTTTTCTTTTCATCTTAAAACCCTATTATCTAGCAATAAGTTAAATTAGAGACAGCTCCACTTGCATTAATCTACAGAACAGTCCATACGCCAGTGTGAGGCTGCTATTCCAATTCCAGCACAGCTAGCCTGACTTTCCACTAGTGGTATTTTGGCAAAAATGTCAAAGAGGCGATCAAAGACAGGACAGGTCGTGGGTTTCTCCCTGGGAAGGTCATCCCTCCCTTTCCCTCCCCCACCCGACCCCCAACTCATGGGAAAAAATAAAGACTGCAGTAGTAGCATCAGCGTGCGCTGCCAGTCCACCTGGGGGCCTTAATTGTTGCCTTCTCCACCATCGTCGTCTTGCTGATCGCTTGTCCAGAGCGTTAGGTTGTCGCGGAGGAGCTGCATGATGAGAGTAGAGTCCTTGTAGGAGTCCTCATTGAGAGTGTCGAGCTCAGCAATGGCGTCATCGAAGGCGGTCTTGGCCAAGTGGCAGGCTTGCTCGGGGGCATTCTGGATCTCATAGTAGAAAACAGAGTAGTTAAGAGCCAGGCCTAACCTAATGGGATGAGTGGGCTGCATGTGCTCCTTGCTGATCTCATGGGCTTCACTATAGGCCTTCTCAGAGGATTCCACGACAGTTGCCCGTTTCTCTCCAGTGGCTACTTCAGCCAGGTAGCGGTAATAGTCCCCTTTCATCTTCAGGTAAAACACTTTACTCTCATACTGGGTCTCGCTGCAATTCTTGATCAGGTAGTTATCCAGTAGGCTCAGCACATCCTGACATACCGCTTCCAACTCCTTCTCTATTTTCTCACGGTATGCACGAACCATCTCTATCTTCTTCTCATTGCCATCTGCAGAGGTCTTCTGCTCAATGCTACTAATGACCCTCCAGGAAGAACGGCGTGCCCCAACTACATTCTTGTACGCCACTGAGAGAAGGTTTCGTTCTTCATTGGACAGTGGCTCATTCAGCTCTGTTACCTATTAGGAGGAAAGAATAAAAAACTGTCAGGTCACTAAAACAACAGATCTATCAGCTGATTAAAGGGATTAATAGAAGTTGTGCTGTCTGGGTGTAAGAAAGGGAATGGAGAGATACAGCATGATCAATGGCATCTGAACCCCAGCTTCCTCCCTAGAAGAGAACACAGGCTTATCACGTGCCATTCCATGAAAAGAATCGTCAAGTCTAGGTCTTAGAGTGGCGCCTGTGGCTTAAAGGGATAGGGCGCCAGTCCCATATGCTGGAGGTGGTGGGTTCAAACCCAGCCTCAGCCAAAAAAAAAAAAAAAAAAAGTCTAGGTCTTAAGTTTCGATCTCAACTATATAATGTCAGCAACACTTTACTCTGGTATAAATTACATACATATCAATTCTAGAAAAGACTAACATACCTCAGCAACTTTTTAGTAAAACAGAATGAATGACAGATTCCTCCTCATCCTACCCAGTCTACTATACTCAGTCCCTACCATCCCTTCTGGGTGAGAATACACTGAGACAACTTCAAGTTTACTTTTGACATTTTCTGCTTATATGCTAAGTCCACGTGAATTATAAACCCCAGAAATGAAATCAAAATTAGGGGTATGGGATTGAGCCTGAGCACTGTGGTATTTTAGCAACCTGGGGAATGTGTTATTTGTGGCACTTTGTAACTGTTTCAGCAATACAAAAAGAAGAGCCAAGCATAGCACTTCTGAGCTGAGGACGGCAACAGGAATTAATGCTTCTTTCAGTATGTGAATTCCTAAAGTTTTTGTCTTTATCACCCCAAAGACTAATCACTGAGGAAGCTAAAGCAACAAAGCAATGTTCTATTTTTGACGACTGAACTGCTGATAATAAAGAATCCAGTCACTAACACTTGACACTGCATTTAATTTGCTTGATTTCTGTCATATCAGAGCCATTTACTATTCCATTAAGAATATGACAATCACATGAAATAAGATTAGAAGACCTCTCAGTTTTATTCCTATTGTGAGGCCACATTCTTTTATGAGATAGTCTCACTCAGTTGCCCTGGGTAGAGTGTCCTGGCGTCATAGCTCACAGCAACTTCAAACTCTTGGGCTCAAGCAATCTTCTTGCCTCAGCCTCCCAAGTAACTGAAACTACAGGTGCTCACTACAATGCCTGGCTAGTTTTTCTATTTTTAGTAGAGACAGGGTCTTGTTCTTGCTCAGACAATCCACCTGCCTCAGCCTGCCAGTGCTAGGATTATAGGACTGAGCCACCATGCCTGGCCACTTCTAAACTTTTGTATATTAAGCCAACAACTAAATTACAACATTAATGACTAATGAATCCTGAACCATTACCAATTTTATAAATCTTAAGAGAAGGCCATATACTTCCCAACCCTTACCCTCTCACATATGTGCTTTGGTTGTGACGAGATAATTACAAGAAACTTCATAATTCTGTCCAGTTGTCTATTCTTCTGGTCCTGCTTAGAATATTCCCCAGTGTTCCTGCCTAATAAACACTCATAAAACTATTAAGCATCAAATTAGGCTTAGCACCTGTAGCTCAGAGGCTAGGGCGCCAGCCACATACACCAGAGCTGGCAGGTTCGAATCTAGCCCGGGCCTGCCAAACAACAATGACAACTACAACCAAAAAATAGCCAGGCATTGTGGCAGGCACTTGTAGTCCCAGCTACGAGGCAGAGGCAAGAGAATCACTTAAGCCCAAGAGTTGGAGGTTGCTGTAAGCGTCACAGCACTCTACCCAGAGCAACAAACTGAGACTCTTGTCTCAAACAAACAAAAAAAATCAAATTAATTCTCACTCTTCCTCTATGAATCTTCCCCTACTTTCCTCTTCCCATGCCCCATTAAATTATATACTCTCCTTTGGGTACTCAATGTTCCTTGTACAGATCAATCTCAGTGTCTAACATTATGAAGTATGGGGAGGCAACAATTCAAAACGATATAAACTATTTGGGGGGCAGGGAGGATCAGCAAAGACTTTTTCCCCCTATGTTTGGATAATTTACATTCAGTATATATTCCATTTCTATAAATAAGGGGACATGTTTAATGAAACTAGTTATAGTCACTATTCTAAACAGCATCCTCGCAGAGATAATTCGAACACAAATCAAATTATACTTATTAGTTTATTACAAATAATTCATTTTTCAATGAATTGATCAGCAAATGGTATATATACCCAAATATTTCCTAAACAGATTAGTTTTTCTCCCTACCCTCCCCCCCTTTTAGAGATGGCGTCTCAACTATGTTGCCCAAGCTGGTCTTGAACCCCTGGCATCAAACTATTCTCCCGAGTAGCTGGGATCACAGGCAAAAGCAATCCTACACTTGGCTTAGTTTTTTAAAGAGTTAATCTTTCACTATACATTACTGATTCTCCATTATGATGCTAGAGAACAACAGTGGTTCTACCAGACTTGGCCTAAATGAAACAGTAGAGTGAGAAAGAACAGTGCGTTGGTACCACTTAAATTCAGAGCCCAAGGAAACCAAGACATGCTTTTTGCTCCACAAGCATCTGCCACCCCTTTGTGCAAACATCACTTCTCTTGATCTCATCTCACCTTCAATTCTTTACACAGTCACTACTTCTCACCCCTGAGATGATTCCTGTTGAGCTGTAATGTATATACACATAACCCGTAACTGGGGCTTTCCCAGTCCCACTGTCTGCTAAATGACCATGGGGGCAAGCCACTTCATTTCTCTGGGCCTTGGTTTCCTTTCTTTTTTTTTTTTTGAGATAGAGTCTCAGTTTGTCACCCTCGGTAGACTGCTGTGGCATCACAGCTCACAGCAACATCAAACTCCTGGGCTTAAGTGATTCTCTTACCTCAGCGTCCCAAGTAACTGGGGCTTACAGGTGCCTGTCACAAGGCCTGGCTATTTTTTTTAAGAAACAAGGTCTCGCTCTGGCTCTGGCTGGTCTCTAACTCGTGAGCTGAGGCAAACCACCTGGCTGAGCCCCCAGAATGCTAGGATTATAGGCGTGAGCCACCACGCCTGGCCTAGGCTTTAGTTTTATCTGCAAAACAGGGACATTCCCTCCCCGCCCCCCTTTTAAGACAGAGTCTCAGTGTCTCACTCTCATCACCCTGGGTAGAGTGCCATGTGTCATCATAGCTCACAGCAATCTCAGCCTCCCAAGTAGCTGGGACTACAGGTATGTGCCACCATGCCTGGCTAGTTTTTTCTGTTTTTAGTAGAGACAAGGTCTTGGTCTTGCTCAGGCTGATCTTAAACTCTTAAACTCAAGCAATCTACCCGCCTCCGACTCCCCAGAGCACTAGAATTACAGGCATGAGCTACCACACCCGGCCTTGTCTGTCTCTTTTACAAGGTTATTATGCCACTGTATCAGAAGAATGAATTGTTCCTGGTACAGACAGAGCTACAGAAATGAGAGCAATTACTTTTGAGAATAGCTTGAACAATTTCCCTTCATTTTAGTTTTCAGCACAGGAGGTATCTACATTTCTTGCAAAATAATCTCTTAGTTTATCTTCCTATATCAAGCGTCTCTTCTCTATTATATCCTCTTCTCTATTCTAAACTGAATCTTCCTTAAGCTTTCTTAAATCCATAAGCCTTGGCATCATATGGCCTGGGGGAAAAAAAAAAAAAAAAACAAAACCCAAAACAACTCCCTGACCGGCTTTGAAACACACTGAGGCCTTGGGCGCTCCTGCCACACTCTGCCAGCTCGTCACTGAATGTGCAGACAGTGAAGACCAGCCACCCCACACTGCAACCAAGTAACTGTCTCTGCCACGAGGACAGGCTAGCAGGCCGAAGGCCACTGAGATCAAGTTCTGGCCTTTCCCCTAAATCATGCTGTCCTTATTTCAAGAGCCAGGAACTATTTAAAGTTCAAATTACTTTACAAGAACACTATACCGTTAATTCTCTGCCTGCAAGTGAAGTTTGGCTGCAAAGCTGAGAGGCAGCAATTTGTGCTTATCTAAAGTTTGTCTATTTGTCTCAAAAAAAATTAGAACATGGAGATTATGAAGGCCAAAATCACCTTAGATACACTAACTTAACCACACTGGGAACATACCCAGATGGTCTCTGACAGTAAAAAAACTAAGTTAAAGGCTTCAGCTTTAAAAAGTCTGCTCAAAACAAGGAAAAGTTTCTCTTAAAACAGACATCAGGGTGGCGCCTGTGGCTCAGTGAGTAGGGTGCCGGTCCCATATACCGAGGGGGTGGCGGGTTCAAACCGGGCCCCGACCAAACCGCAACAAAAAGATAGCCAGGTGTTGTGGCAGGCGCCTGTAGTCCCAGCTACTTGGTAGGCTGAGGCAAAAGAATCGCCTAAGCCCAAGAGCTGGAGGTTGCTGTGAGCTGTGTGACGTCATGGCACTCTACCGAGGGTGGTCAAGTGAGACTCTGTCTCTCTAAAAAAAAAAAACAAACAAACAAAAAAAACAACTGACATCAGAATTTTAAAAATCCTTTAGATCAAAATGACTTGTGTGAGAATCTGTTGTTTTTTTTTTTGCAGTTTTTGGCTGGGGCTGGGTTTGAACCCGCCACCTCTGGCAGATGGGGCCAGCGCCCTACTCCTTTGAGCCACAGGCACCTCCCAGAATCTGTTATTTTTATATTAACATAAGAGATCCCAGGGCGGCGCCTATGGCTCAAAGAGTAGGGCTCTGGCCCCATATACTGGAGGTGGCGGTTCAAACCCTGTTCCGGCCAAAAACAGCAAAAAAAAAAAGAGAGAGAGTAATCCCAATTATACTAATTTTAAAAGTCAAAAGAGACTTTTTAAAAAGGATAAAGAATGATCCCAACAGTGTCTAAAACCACTTCACCAATACAGCATGATAATTCATTGTGGGAAGAGAGGACATGTATCATTTAGGAAGAGAGGTAACACTTTTCAACAGTCACTCAACTACTTCTAAGAATTTAACACCTGTAAATATGGTCCCCAAAACTCACTGCCAGGGCCGTTGGAAAATATAGAAAGTGTAAGTTTGTGTTCTTCAGAGTTGTATGTTTTGTTTAAAACAAAATTAACGTTTCTCCCTTCTCAACTCCTCCAAGCTCAAGTTCAAATTTCTATTGGTGACTTAAAGATATTATTCTCACCAATAATTTAAAAAGTAGAACTCCCCAAATCCCAGCTGCTAAGGAATGAGATATTAATTACTGTCAACTGTTTTCCCCTTAGAGTTGATGAGGAGAGAAACCTTTTCTACCTCAGATTAACAACTCTTCAGATCTTGGAAAGCTCCTTAGATGACTTTTTGACCTTCAGTCTTGGAGTACCAGGTCATTCACAATTTCCTTCACTTAACTCTAAGAACCTTAAATTGTAGTAAATGCAACTTTAAATTTTTAAACTTCCTAAATAATAGAAATATTCAAGACAATTTGGAATCAGAGATAAACCTTGAATTAATATTACTTTATTTAAAATGTGTTTCTAGGGCAGCACCTGTGGCTCGAGTAGGGTGCCAGCCCCAGATACCGCAGGTGGCAGGTTCAAACCTGGCCCCAGCCAAAAACTGCAAAAAAAAAAAAAAAAAAAAGTAAATAAATAAAAATAAAATGTGTTTCTAGGCTGGGCACACTGGCTCATGTCTGTAATCCTAGCACTTTGGGAGGCCAAGTCAGGAGGACTGCTTGAGGTTAGGAGTTCAAGACCACCCGGGCAACACCGTGAGACTGTCACTATAAAAAATAGAAACTGGGCATAGTCCCAGCTACTTAGGAGGCTGAAGTGGGAGGACAGACTGATCCCAGAAGTCTGAGGTTGCAGTAAGCTATGATGATGCTACTACCCTCATGCTCTGGCAACAGAAACCCTGTCTCTAAACCCAAAACAAATAAAATCTATTTTTATCTTGTAGAATCTTGTGTAAAAGTTACAAAATGGTGGTGAACACATACAGTATGCTTCAGTTAATAAAACTGAAAATCTCTACAAAGAAAGAACATAAATAAGTTCACATCCAAAAAATAAGCTAGGATGGATGAAAAGGAAGAGCACAGAGGATTTTTAGGGCAGTGAAACTATTTTGTATAATTCTATAATGGTGGAGACATATGTTATACATATGTCAAAATCCACAGGAGTGAATTTTACAGTTAACTGTAGATTTGGGGTGATAATGACATGAGTTTATTGGATGATAATGACAAAATGGCTTCACTATCTGTAACAAATGTAACACTGGTGGGGGGGTGCTGATAGGGAGGCTGTACTTTGTGTGGAGGGAGTGGGTATACGAGAACTCCACTAAACTCTCCTGTAACCCAAAAACTGATCTAAAAATAGTCTTTTTTTTTTTTTAAGCTAACATATTCAACTTCATTATACATTTTTTTATTTTTCTCCCAGGATTCTTAAATTCTTACCCTAAAAGAGCCAAGAGGCCATGAAAAGGTAAATGCAATGACTGCTATATATGAACACTCTACACTAAAAATAAAAGACATAGCCAACCGTGGTGGCTCATGCCTATAATCCCAGCACTTTAAGGAGGCTGAGATGGGCAGATTGCTTGAGCTCAAGAGTTCAAGACCAGCTAAAGCAAGAGCCAGACCCCATCTCTGAAAACAGCTAGGCATTGTGGTGAGCACCTGTAGTCCCAGCTACTCAGGAGGCTGAGGCAAGGTGATTGCTTGAGCACAGTAGTTTGACCTTGCTGTGAGCTATGATGCCACCACACTCTACCCAGGGCAATAAAGTAAGACTGTGTCTCAAAACAAACAAACAAAAGACATAAGACAAGGTACAAAGAGTTGTACATACATACATGTCCATGTAATGGACCCAGTATCTACATATCATGTGCAGTGGAATACATGACTGGAAATGGATGGGACATTGTTCTGCCTATTTATAATTAATTGTGTATTCTAAAGACAACCTATGTCTATTAAACAATAAGTTAAAAAAAATTTTTTGAGACAGAGTGTCACTTTGTTGCCCTCAGTAGAGTGCCGTAGCAGCATAGCTCACAGCAACCTTTAACTCTTGGGCTTAAGCAATTCTCTTGCCTCAGCCTCCCAAAGCTGGGATTATAGGTGCCTGCCACAATGCCTGATTATTCTTTTTTTGTTGTTGTTGCAGCTGTCGTCGTTGTTTAGCAGGCCCAGGCCGGGTTCAAACCTGCCAGCCTGGGTGTATGTGGCTGGCGCCATAACGACTGTGCTACGGGCGCAGAGCCAAGCTCAAAATTTTGAAAATAATCTTTTGTTGTATCTTGCATATGTGACTAAAATGCTTTAAACTTGAATTCTGTGCAGAAAAGAGAACGTAACAGGCTAACTTTAAAAAGGCCTGCTTGCAAGGCTAGCCCCTTGCTGGCACCTGAGAATTTGGATACAGGCAGGGTTCCCACCATTCCCAGATAACAATGGCTCACTGTCCTTAAACTCTGCAAACAATGTAGTTTATGCTATATGTTTTCTGTCTGAGAAGAATCTGGTATGTTGGCATGTGCTAATAAGTTCAGAGTGCCTACATGACCACCCCAATAAAAACCTTGGACACTGAGTCTCTAACTGGCTTCACCGGTAGACATTTCTCACATGCTTTAACAACTTGCTGGGGAAATTGAGTACATCTTGTTTGACTTCCCTGAGAAGACTCTTGGAAAGTTTCTGCCTGGTTTCCTGATTCTCTTTCCATGTGCCTTTTCCCTTTACTTTGATTTAGCCTTGCTTAATTTCACTGCAGTAAATCATAGCTATGAATACAACTATATGCTGAGTCCTAGCAAATCAATGAACCTGAAGGGTATTCCTGGGGACCCCCAACACAAATTCATTCTAGAAAACGTGATTAACATTTCCTAAAAGATTTGATGACAAGGGAAAATATACTTAAAACCTATTACTTGTCAAAAAGTTCACCAAACATTTATGGATCATCTCGTGTGTATGTCACAATGTCCCACACTGTGCTGAAAACAAATGAGTGAGATATGCTCAAGATACTCAGTTTACAAGGGGTTTACACAATTTACTCTTATCAGAGTATCACTCATGAAGATCTTTTTTTTTTTTTTTTTGCAGTTTTTGGCCGGGGCTGAGTTTGAACCCTCCATTTCTGGTATATGGAGCCAGCACCCTACTCCTTTGAGCCACAGGTGCCACCATGACAGAGATATTCTTAAGGTAGCAAAACTGCCTGGAAAGTTTAGAGGAAACTTCAGTTAGAAAGTAACAACTTTAGCTCAGTTTTTTCAGCAGCAATCAACTATGGACAAAAATTGCACAAAAGAGAAACTTTCCAGGAAGAAGAACATCCTGTAAGAGCCAGAAAGCATTCACAGGATATTCAGAGTCAAACTCAAGGTCTGAGGTAAAAGACCTGAGTGAGAATCTAGATAACAGCCACCAAGTCTTACCTTCTTTTCACAACTACCACATACAAGGTAGGTTTTATACTCACAGGCATGACTCAGAGAAATAAAATGACTTTTCCCCAAAGTCACACCAAACACATAGCAGAGGTGGCAAACAAACTCAAACACTTGGTTTCATTTTTTTTTTCTTTTCGCACCGGCACCCTACTCCCTTGAGCCACAGGTGCCACCCTACACTTCCATTCCAAATCATGTGCTCTTTCCCCTATTCCAAGAGTCTCTGATGACGAAAATACTATAACACCACAAAGAGGGGGCTGATTTCTTTAATATATAAAATTCTCCTAGGAATCTATAAGATTAACCATTAACAGAAAAATGGACAGTTCAGGGCAGTGCCTGTAGTTCAGTGGGTTAGGGCACAGGCCCCATATATACAAGGTGGAGGGTTCAAACCTGGCTCCGGCCAAACCGCAACAACAACAACAACAAAAATAGCCGGGCCTTGGGGCGGGCGCCTGTAGTCCCAGCTACTCCGGAGGCTGGGGCAAGAGAATTGCCTAAGCCTAGGAGGAGTTGGAGGTTGCTGTCTCTACAAAAAAAAAAAAAAAAAAAAAAAAAAAAACCAGTATTCGAACCCTGGCAGGTCAAAATAGCCCCTGCCTCTTCACCACCACTGGTGGAGCCAGAGTCCATTCCTCCCAATCAAACTGAGAAGGGATTTCCCCTCCACCAATGACTAAAGAATTAGCCTTGTTGACCACTTTGGCTCCTGACTAAGAGCTTTATTGCTCTCGCAGCAAATTTAAAAAAAAAAAAAAAAAAAAAAATCAAGATGCCTCTAAACACTTAAAAAAAAATTCTCAGCAAGGATTAATAATTGCACCTGAAAAAGATACAAACTAAAATTCTCATTTCCTATTTAAGATACACAGTAACTTACTCCATTGTTCACCCTCAAAATGTTACATTTTCAAACTGAATTAACTTTATATAGTTTACAACCATTATTAGGCCACATTAATTAGCTTACCTACCTTAGGAATTCCTAATTATCAATTGTCTCATTTATTTGATACATTAAAAAGTGACCACGAAGGGATTGCTCCAGTAAGTGCTGTGTAAGTACTGCCTGGGAAGTCTAACAATCAGTCACCTCAACAGACAGGTCCAGCAGTTCAGTGCTCTGATGCTTCTAGCAGTTCTGCCATACTCCTAGAAGTGATGCCAGAAGATTTCTCATTGGAGTCTTGGAGTTCTGTTCTCACATTTCTATTGTCCCTAATCTCTGTGGTCCACTTGCTTTATTCTGGCTGTGCACTGAAAGCTTTAGTCCTCATAAGTTCTGATTTTTTTCTCAAGAAATATGGTGTTTCTCTATCTGGTGTGTATTATGAAAGCTCAGATCTCAGGGGGAGGAGACAAGATGGCGGACTGAAGCCAGCTTTCCACAGAGGCTCCCGTCCAGAAGAAGAGTTAAAAGATGGAAATTTAGTAAGTAAACTGGAGGATTCGAGCTGTACCAAGAGAGAAGGTTGAAGAACACA
Organism: Loris lydekkerianus; assembly: GCA_963574355.1. Classification (NCBI taxonomy): domain Eukaryota; kingdom Metazoa; phylum Chordata; class Mammalia; order Primates; family Lorisidae; genus Loris; species Loris lydekkerianus. The sequence goes on from CAUYPK010093932.1 coordinate 16,204, forward strand.
CATCAACACCACTGAGGCAAGCTGAGACCACAAAGACGCAAACAAAAGGTACAAAATCCATCACCAAGAAGACGGGAGTCCCCCCTCCCCCACGAGTCTGGCTTAAGAGCCCTACAAATAAAAGGGCAGAAATCAAAAGCCCTCCCACTTCATTTCACTGGAGCGACCTTCTAAAAACTGGTCCTACCTCCCATACTGGGGTGCCATGGTGCTCCCCTGCCAGGCATAAAACTGTATAAAACTTTGAATATCTTTCCCAGCAGTCCAACACTCCCCTCCACTCACATGGAGGTCTGGAGGTCTATCCCCCAGGAGTTCGGATCCCTGGGTGATTTATCGAGGGGAGGGGTGTGGACAGAGCCC
>CAUYPK010093934.1:0-31198 GCA_963574355.1 Loris lydekkerianus
CCCTGAAAAGGCCCCCCCCACCTTGCTCCCTCTATAACACACGCCCACTTTGAATTAAACCAGCAATCCCCCGCCCCCTTTTTTTTTTTTTTTTTTTTTATTCTTACTTTGTCGTCCTCGGTAGAGTGGCATGGTGTCATCATAAATCACAGCAACCTCAAACTCTTGGGCTCAAGAGATCCTCTTGCCTCAGCCTCCTGAGTAGCTGGAACTACAGGTGCCTGCCACAACACCCAGTTAGTTTTTTGGGGTTTTTTGTTTGTTTGTTTTGTTTTTTCAGTTTTGGCCGGGGTGCTGGGCTTGAACCCGCCACCCCTGGTATATGAGGCCAGCACCCTACTCCTTGAGCCACAGGAGCCACCCCACCCAGCTAGTTTTTTCTAATTTTAGGAGAGATAGGGTTGTGCTCTTGCTCACGCTGATATCAAACTTCTGAGCTCAAGTGATCCTCCCATTTAGGCATCCCAGAATGCTAGGATTACAGGTATAAATCTCACCTTTTTGAGATTTACTCATTTTCCTCCATTCTCTAAGGGATGTAAGAAGTATACAGGCTAATAAACATTTGTTTTCCTCTTCTTAATCTGTATTTTGTTACAGAAGTGTGTTCCAGTTAAGAAGTCATAAGAGTAGAAAATTATTTTTTCTTCCTTATACCAACGAAGTGTTCACATTTTCAATTGTACCATGACTGCCTTTTGTTACAAATTTTTTTTGTTTGTATCAAGATCCAAATAAGGTCCATAAAATGTAAATTGTTGCTCTTCTTATGTCTCTTCTAATTTATAGGTTTTCTTTCCATCTCTTCTCTCCCATTAGGGTGGGTTTTCACCTTTTCTTTCTCTTTTCTTTTCTTTCTTCCCTCCCTTCCTCCCTCCCTCCCTTTCTTCCTTCTTGTCTTTCTTCCTTCCTTCCCTTCTCTCTTTCTCTCTCTTTTTCTCTTTCCTTTCTTTCTCTGTTACCCAAGCTACAGTACAGTGGCTGGACTATTACTCCGGGCTTTATTTAACCAGTCTTGCCTCAACCTCCCAAAGTGCTGGGATTATAGGCATGAGCCACTGAGCCTGGCCAGGGATGGGTTTTCTTAAATGAAGATAGAGATTTGCATTGAAGAAGTATACATAAAGGCAACAATATCTAAGAATTATAAGTATACTAATAATTACTTGACACAACATGTACTTTTTGCCAATGGTATATAAAGTAATTTACACACAATACTGTGAGTTAGGTACTACTATTTTCTAATTTTGAAATTGAGGAATTGGGGCACAGAAAAGTTCAGTAACTTGCTCTAGGACACATAGTTTGTAAATGGTGCGTCATGATTTAAATCCAGCTCTTAATCATACACTGCTTTTTAACAGCTAACATTTATGTAGCACTTGCTAGTGCCAGGCACTATTTTAAGTGCTTTATTTGAATTAACTCATTTAAGCCTCACAACACCCCTGTGAGATCAATAGGATCATGGTCCTGGTTTTATAGAGGAGTGAGCCAAGACACAGCCTTTAAGCCTTCCCTGCAGTCTCTGAGATTGCATAACTAACAAACAGTAGAGCTGAGATTTAAAACCCATATGGTTCCTGCCACAACCTGGGCTCTTAAACACTAACATACTTTGCTTTCCCTGAGAGTGGTACATTGTCAAAGAGCTGGAAAACTTGAGTTAGAATCTGGAGAATGTCTGAAGAGACCCAATATGAAGTTTAATTTTGGAGCTTTCCCTCGGGTTATAGAAAGACTTGATTTTAACAAACAGCTTACAAACCTTCCCTCCTAACTTGCAGTTTTCTTTAGTTAGGTCTGAGCAAAGTGGTCTGGGGCCTGGACAGTCAAGTGAGCTGTCACCAAGACTCATGTGAAGGCAGTAAAACTGTGGACAGGACCATGAAGCGTAGGATCCCTTCCTGGCTGGGCCAGGATATAGAGAAGGACCTGGGGAAAGCAGCTTCTAGATGGACCACTAGGAGGCTTGTTAGATAGTTAGGAACAGCTCTCCTGGGAAAGAGGACAAGGAGGGAGCAGGCCTCCATCTTGGTGCCTCCCGCCTTAATTTTGTCAAGAGTGATAGTTCACACTTGGAGAGGAGGGACCATCCTACCAATCTATCAATCAGAGCTTAGTGAGCCAGCTGCAAAGGATGTAGAAGATGATTCTCTAGCCTAGCAACAAGTACAATAAAATCTTAAAGGTAACCTAGAGCACCCTTAAGACTAATTATTATGTCATTAGCTTTAATCTACATTGTGCTCTACACACCCTCACAGGGCTCTCAGGAGAATCAGAGGTCACAACCCAATGCTTTTTCTTTGGTGGGACAATGAGGCCCTGTTCGCTGTCTGGGATGACCATATCCTGCCCTGTAAACTTTCTTAATCTTTCTCAACAAACTTTGTTTCATGCTTGCCTTATTTTGGAGTGTCTGGTCATTCTTTGGCCAGCAGCACTGCGAGAACTGCCTGAAACCCAACAGATTCAGGAGACTTACTCACCCTGGCCCCAAAATTCTAGAGGTGGCTCTTGCAGAGGAATGAGAGGGGCTGGCATTCATGTTATACCCTTTGTTGCCCAGCTCAGACTAGTTCATCTTTGGAACTAATCTCTTCCTACTACAGTGTATAGAAAGAAACATTTTTTTTAACCCTTCATAGTTCTTAACTGGAACTCCCTACAACAAAAGACACATTAAATAAAGAAAAATAAACAGAAGTTTGCTTAACATGTATGCCTCCTGTATACATGGGCGAGGATATCAAGGAAATCTCACGGAGCAACTCTCCAAGAGTAGATGTCAAAGAAGAAGTTCAAACTTTAGGTTTAAATACCATCATTTACTGAAACAAAGGATGTGGGGAAAGGCTAATTATCATTGTGGAAAGATGGTCAAGAAAAGTATAGTAGACAAGAGTAAGATTTGTTCAATAGACATAAATCAGTGCCTTCTCCTTCCATAAGAATCTCTAGCACTTTCATCATCCTTTTCTGGTGTACAGAAGAGGGAGATACCTTCACAAATGGAGATTTCCTTTATAAATGTAAATTTCTCTTACAAAAGGGTAAATTGTACTCTTCTTGTTTTCAGAGCTTCTCCTGTGTCTGCAGTTTCTTAAAATAACCAGCTCAAAATAATCCTTATGCCAAAAGGGAATATTTTGGGTGGCATATTCTTGTCTCCTAGTCTAGTTATTTTTTGGAGCCGTGTGCTCTGAGCCATCCTCAGTAGACACTTCACCATTCAGAGGGAGACTTTGGAAACAATACAGTCATTCTCAATCTTATTCTTTTGGTAAGTCCATACTAAACATGAGTACAAGATCTGTGTTTTTAATGTGCTCTTGGCTGAAGAATATTCAGATATCCTAAAGTAAGGCAAATGTGAAACAAAGTTCATTGAGGAAGAGAAAGATAGGTTTACAGAGCAAGAGTAAGATATAAGTTTATAGAGAAAGATACATTTGTCACAGATTAAAAACAGGCACCCTTGTTGCGACAAAAATTGGGCCCAACTTGAGGTTCAGCAGGTCACCTTGGAACCACTGAGTCTTACTGTGAGCCTCTCTGAAAGCCTATGGGGGAAGGGATAAACTACAATTAAACTAATTGTAGAATTAAACTAATGACTTGATAATTAGTCTTAAAGTTATTCTAGGTCATCTTCTAGACTCAATTGTACTTATGCTACTTGGCCCCTGGACTAGGGAGTCCTCTGTATCCTTTTACAGTGGCATGCTAAGATCTCATTGGTAGAGTGGGAGGATGTTCCCTCCTCCCCTAGATGTGGGCAGTCTCTTGAAATAGGGTTGAGGTGGGGCAGCACCAAGGTGGGGGACTGAGGGCCTATCCTTGTCCTTTTTTCCTAGGAGAGCCAGAATCCTAACTATCTAGCTAACACTTGCACAGAGATTATCTGAGAACATCACTTTTTCTTGGTATGAAAGGGAAGAACTGTCAAGTCCACAATTTTATCACTGTCCCATACATTGCATTTTCCTTTCTTTCATTTTTTTATCTCCATTTTTCCCTTGCATTTTGAGCACTTATAAAGACTTTTATCAGCAGACAATGGCTGAACTCATGCCCTTAGAATCTCTAAGTAATCAGGATTAGTCCAAGCAAATCTCAGCCATTATTTTACATTATAGCAGAGTAGCTGAGAGGGAGAAATACCCTCTTGTTGTAGAGGGAATGGCCCGAAAAAAAACGGCAAAAACTTTTGGGGAACTGAAACCTCCTGTCTCAGACCAGTGGTTGGGAGGAGCAAAGAATGTTTCTTGTTCTTTTTGCCCCAGGAGATAACTGAAGATGAGATTAATCCAGGTGGAGGTCACAGACTGTCTTAGCCAAAGACTTGATGAATGGGGTCAGAGGCCATGAGATTGTCTTGGACCAAGATAGGATTATGGAATCAGAACATTTAAAAGCTCTGAGATTCTCCTCAGAAGTAGGAATTTGAATTTTGAGACCTTTATCTGCCATTTTTCTCCTTTGCTGGCAAAGTAACAAACTTCTCTTGTCTTCAAATTGCTTGTTCCTTTTTAACTGATGCAGCTTCGGGGGACAAGTGCTGAACTTTCTGTAACACTCTGAAAGTAGAGGAGATTTATTTCCATCCTAGAACCTGGTCTCCTTGTACAGATGTTAGAAAAATCTGGAGCCTCCTAGGAAAAAAACATCATCAATGTTCCTGAGAAAAAAGTAATACATATTTAATTAAGCTGGAACTATTAAAAGATAGCTTTTTCAAAATTGAAATTATGGCTCTCATAGAAATATGAAATGAATAAGTGCCAAAGATTTTATAAAATTCTTTCATTAATGAGGAAACCAGTAAAATGTTAAAACATGTTTAAAGAAAGAATCAGAAACAAGACACATATATAGGCAATCAGAAAAGAGGAAATAAAATTGCTAGTAGTTTTAAAATTTGCTAATAGGCCAATAAAATGTAATGGTTAGACTCACCATTTCTACAAGGGAAAATCAAATAGATCTCCATTGGACAAAATTTATTTGCATCTCTGTGGGTAAGGATCATTTGCATTGCCATCAGTTTTCTGCTACTCACAGAGTTGTAAAATAGCCTAGAGTTAAAGGCAATAAAAGGCACAGGAACCCTGTGCAATCAGAAAAGCCTCTAGAGTCTTCCAGGGGAGGCGTACCTTTTCACTGAAAGTAATCTTTTACCCATTTCAAAGTCTTTCACAATCTCTCCTGAGAGATTTATACTTTTATCAAGTACAGCAACCAGGAAGGTGATTTTGTGAATAGAGTGCTTAAAACAGTAATAACATTTACAAAGGATCTGTTAGCCAGTTACCACTTTTCTACCCTACCTCTTTTTTTTTTTTTTTTTACCTGAACGCGTCTTTGTGTTTCATTATGGAAGATTTGGGTACTGAAGTAATGCAGAAAACTATAATATTGCATCCAACAAAACCTGTCTTGAAAAAAGTGAATGAATTGTTTGCCATGTTTCTGTCAATGGAAAAGAAGCCATACTCAGTAAAATAATTTAAGGAGGTTTATTCCGAGCCAAATTTGAGGACCATGATCCGGAGCCATACCCAAGACGCCTTGAGCACGTGGACTCGAGATGGTGGGGTTACAGTTTGGTTTTATACATATTAGGGAGGCAGAGAGTACAGATGAGATCATAAATCAATACGTGGAAAATATACATTGGTTTGGCCAAAAAAAAGGTGGGACATCTGGAAGCAGGGAGCTTACAGGTTATAGGTGGGTTTAAAGATTCTTTAGCTGGGCTCAGCACCCGTAGATCAATGGTTAGGGCGCCAGCCACATGCACCAGGGTTGGTGGGTTCGAACTCAGCCTGGGCCTGCTAAACAACAATGACAACAACAACAACAACATAGCTGGGCATTGTGGTGGGAGCCTGTAGTCCCAGCTACTTGGGAGGCTGAGGCAAAAGAATTGCCTTAAGCCCAAAAGTTTGAGGTTGCTGTGAGCTGTGATGCTACAACACTCTACTGAGGGCGGCATAGTGAAGACTCTGTCTCAAAAAAAAAAAAAAAAAAAAAAGATTCTTTAGTTGATAATTGGCTAAAAGAGTTAGGTGGCTATATAAAAGACCAGGAGTCAGTGAAAATGAATGCTTAAGGTAAAGAGTCTGTTAATTAGAGACAAAGTGCCAACATACTTGAGTTGTTTGTTGTGTATATTGAGAACTGCAGGTAGGTCTTGCATAGCCTTAGGCCTGTTAGTGAGTCACAGAGGACATCTCTAAGGCAGGAGACAAGGAGGCATATCTGATCTCCTTTTTCAGGCTAGCAACTCAGTCAGTCACCGAGGGAGGAGACTTCAGATTTTATTTTAGTTCACATTTCTGTTAATAAGGGCTTTACTTTTAACACTTTTTAAAAACCTATGGAAAGTTGATCAACTATCCTGACTCCTTTGTTGCTTGCAAAGTAGTCTCAAAATCAGGCAAACCAAGGCAGTTTCTCAGCATACTTTATATTCATTAAGTTGCACTGATATTTTCAATATCCAACTTTAAGATAAAAATTTGAGGACACAGGCAGCACCTGTGGCTCAGTGGGTAGGATGCCAGCCACATACACCGAGGCTGGTGGGTTTGAACCCAGCCTGGGCCAGCTAACACAATAGTGGCAACTACAACCAAAAAATAACCAGGCATTGTGGTGGGCACCTATAGTCCTAGCTACTTAAGAGAATCGCTTAATCCAAGAATTAGAGGTTGCTGTGAGCTGTGACACCACAGCACTCTACCCACAGCAACAGCTTGAGACTCTGTCCTCCCCCCCCCCCCAAAAAAAAAGTAACATAAAATAAGATAAAATAAAATTTGAGGCCAGGTGTAGTGGCTCACACCAGTAATCCTAGCACTCTGGGAGGCTGAGGTGGGAGGAAGCTCAAGAGTTCAAGACCAGCCTGGGCAAGAGTGAGATCCTTTCTCTACTAAAAATGGAAAAAAATTGCCAAATGTGGTGGTGGGCACCTGTAATCCCATCTACCTGGCAGGCAGAAACAAGAAGACACCTTGAGCCCAGGAGTTTGAGGTTGCTGTGAGCAAGGCTGAGGCCATGGTACTCTAGCCTGGACAACAAAGTGAGACTCGGTCTCAAAAATTAAAAATGTAAAAAAGATAAAAATATTGACCAGTAGGTACTCTATTGGTCTGGTAAGCTCACTCTCTTCCTTTTTATTTTAATGACAGAGCTAATTGCTGGCATGTAAAAACTAACCCTTGAAGTTATACACGTTAACCCTGACATCTCTTCCCAGACTCCAGGTACTGGTCACAAATTGTTTTTTTTTCAACATCTGGCTCCTGACATGCTCTGGCCAGTGTTCTCTTACTGACTCAATGCTTGACCTGTTCCAGCCAATACCTGTTTCTCCCACTCATCTGGATGTTCTTTCCCATACCAGGAGCCAGAAATGTTCAGGATCACAGTGTTAGAGTCTCCAGGAATTTCCCTTTGCTGAGGGGCAAGGATGGTGACCAGTAACAATCAAATATCAAAGTCCATGCCCAGCAGGAATGATTATCCAAACAAAAGTGAGCAAAAGATATCAAAACTTCAAACAGCAGCAGGAAGAGCCTGCCAGAAGTAATTCTTAAATGAAAGTAAAGAGGATATTATCTCCAACACAAAACTGGAATATACTAAAATAAGAGACCCAATGCCAATTAGGGTGTGGTCGTATACATTACTAAAGCTGTTTGGGAAATTAAATGGCTTCATAAGCAAGAACCTTAGAATATTATACCTTTTGATCCAACATTATTCCCCATCTTCTGGGGAATAATTCAAAATAATGGAAACCAACAACAATCTATCTGGGAGGAAAAAAAAAAAACCTCAAGAAAGCAATCCCATTTATGATAGCATTTTAAAATATAATACATAGTAAAAAATTAATCAAAGAGGTGAAAAATATTTACACTGAAAATCATACAACATTGATAAAAGAAATTAAAGAAGACACAAATAAATGAAAAGATATCTGGTGATGAGCTGGGCATGGTGGCACATACCTATAGTTCCAGCTACTCAGGAGGCTGAAGTGGGAAGATTGCTTGAGCCCAGAAATTTGAATCCAGCCTGGCAATATAGTGAGACCTCATCTCTACAAATAAACAAATAAGAAACGATATCCCATGATCATGGATTAGAAGATTAATACTGTTAAAATTTTATACTACCCAAGCAATCTGCAGATTCGATGTAATCCTTATCAAAATTAGAATAAACAATTGTAAAATTCTTAATGAATTAAAAAAAAAAACCCACCAAAACTCAATAACCCAAACAGTCTTAAGAAAAAGGAATAAATTTAGAGGCAACATACTTCCTGATTTTAAATTGTATTACAATGTTTCAGTAATCAAAATAGTATGGTATAACAATAAAAACAGATACATAGGAAAATAGAACAGAAGTAAACTCAAGCACATACAGTCAATTGATTTTCGACAGAGATACCAAAAATATGCCATGGCAAAAAAGACTTCAATAAGGGAGTTGAGGAGGTTGAATCAACTCAAAAGGGATTAAAGACTTAAATATAAGACCTAAAACTGTAAAATTCCTAGAAGAAAACATAGTGAAAAGTCTTCCTTCACAATGATCTTGGCAATGATTTCACCAAAACACCAAAATACAGGCAATAGTTTATGGACAAAAAGGTTTCTAGTATTATTTGTAATAATAAAAAATTGAAAACAGGGCGGCGCCTGTGGCTCAAAGGGGTAGGGCGCCAGCCCCATATGCCGGAGGTGGCGGGTTCAAACTCAGCCCTGGCCAGAAACTGCAAAATGAAGAAAAGAAAAAAAAAATTGAAAACAGCCTAAATCTAACAATTTAGATTTGATAAGATTAATAAGGAAATAGTGGTTTGAGCATATTTTAAAATAAGATGTGAGTATTTAAATCATGATTATAAAGAGCTTAAAAGACACAGGAAAAGTTATGACAAGGATTTTTAAATAGTTTTTATTATAGAAAATTTTCAAAAAGAAAAGTAGAGATATTAGCATAATAAGCCCTCAGATATCTATCAGTCTGCTAAACAATTATCAAATTCCTTAATTTTTTAAACTCATGCTAAGTAAATTAATTTTATCTATCTCATTCACTTTCCCACATAGATTATTTTGAAGCCAATCCCAGACACTGTATCATTTTATATGAAAATGTTTCAGCATATATCATTAAGAGGTAAAAATGCCTTAAAAGAAAAAAAAAACAAGGCCAGGCGCAATGGCTCACACCTGTAATATCAGCTGAGCCCAGGAGTTGGAGACCAGCTTGAGCAAGAGCAAGATGTAGTCTCTAACTAAAAATAGAAAAACTAGCCAGCCACTGTGGTGGGCACCTGTAGTCCCAGCTATTCAGGAGGCTGAGGCAAGAGAATCACTGGAGCCCAAGAGTTTGAGGCTGCTGTGAGCTATGATGCCATGGCATTCTACCTACGGCACAGAGAGACTCTGTCTTTAAAAAAAAAACACCTCAATATCACTTGCAACCTAAATAATTAATAATACACCTACCAGGAAATAAGGCATTAGAAATACATATATATTCTCAATAAAGAACCACAATTGCATTTCTCTCATCAATTCCTTTGGTCCTATTTAATTAATTTTTGTTCTACTGGGCTTTGGGTCAGCAATCTGATTTCACAAAGTCATCAGCTTCCAGACCCACCCCCTCCTCCTCCAAAAAAATGAGCCCTGGAAATCCTGACTTAGTCCACTAGTACAGTCTAAAGTTGTCTAAGAGATGTCAGCTCAAAAGCCCATACTGAGGAGTACATTCTTTGAAGTATCACCAGTTAAGAGTACCCGGTACAGTCCTTTCTGTGAGACTCTAAGACTTTTTTGTTGAAGATCTGATCTCTGGCTTATAACTTACAGCAGAGCCTTCAGGCTCTGAGAGAGAAGCAGAAAGGACCTGTAAGACTCATGGCTGGGGTTCCTTTATTACAGTAACCAGCAGTATCAGAGTGGAGAACAGAGTTGCCTGATGCATGTGTGTCTCATAGGGTTTTATCAATGTTTCCCCAAGGGGTAAGGACATATGATGGACAGCAAAGGCATTGCAAAATGGGGACCTTCCTGTAAAATGCAGGCTCTCTGAACTATTTCTATTAATAACATTGTACCTGCACAAACTTTACCTAGCTAGTCTTACAATAGCATTGAGCTCTTAAAAAAATATCAAGCTCCTCAAGAAAATTATTTACAACATTCCCTTTTTCATAAAGTGAAAGAGACCATCTTTGTGATTTTTCAGAAGCTGTCTGGAAATTTCTAAGGTCGTATTATAAACTTCCTGAGAATTTTACTTTTTTTGAATTTAAGGTCTAAACTTCAGAAGGCAAAAGCAACAGATTTAACCAGAGATTTGGTCTGTGCTTAAGACAGGATGACAAGTACCTGAGAAAAAAAGTTTATGCTTTTGTTAAACAGCAATACAATATTTTAAAGTAAGTGTAGAAGTAGATAAAACAATTTTAAGAAATCTCAGTTCTTTTCTGTTCTTAAAAAAGAAAATCATGGCTACCATAAAATCAACACAAAGCACAGAAAATTATTCTGGTACAATGTAAATCTCTCCTATCTCGATGGACCACATGAAATTTAAACAGTAACTGGTTATTACCCCTGTTAGGAGCTGTAAGACCAGTTTATCATTTTAATACAGAGAAAGCCAATTTCTATTTTTGCATCAATTCAATATTTGGCAATAACAGATTCCAAGTTTCTTTTTTAAAAATTATCTTTTGAATAAGTCCATCAAAAATGAGAAGACTTTGCCAAAATGTTAACATATTTTATTGCTTCTTTTCAGACAAGCAAGACAAACATGGTTTACTTTCAACTAATCTACGGTTTTCAATATCAACTTACGTTTTGTCTTTCCCTATCATAATTCATGTTCTAGACATACACTTTCCTTTGAAACAAAACAACTCACTTTTTCCTTGAGAAACAAAAAAAATTCCTGCACTTTGGAAATCTTGTTGCACTTCTCCACTCCATTGTTTGCCACTATCACATATTGGCAGTATACCCCTACTCACTAGATTTTAAATTAACCTTTATGCACAGAAAAAAGTGGAATATGAATAATTGATAATGGAGTTATTCGTATATGGTATAAGCAAAAATGAGCACATCCATTAATATCCAAAGGCATGCCCCCCTGTAGCATAGTAAAATAAAAAACAAAAATGTACATGCATTTAAAAACTATGCTTAGCAATTGATGCCTTTGTGTCATATTATAGACATGATCTAGGTACACAAAGATTATCCATCAATTATAACTTTTAAATTTTATTTTATTTTTCTTTGAGGATAGAGGAAAGAAGGAGAAAAGAGGAGGGAGAGAGGAAAAAAAGTCCATCAATTAACTTCTTTTTTCATCAATTAAGACTTTAATGTTAATTTGAGATCAGAATTATACTTGAGCTAACATACTATAAAATATGATTGTGATATCTAAAAAATTATCCAAATTATAATTCAATGTGGTTAGACATGTAATTTTACATTTTTCATAATTCTTAACATTATTAAATTGTAATATTAGCTTATTTTATCAATAAATCAGTATATAAATTTGAGAAAATTCAGAAAGCAAATCTAGGTCTTCTATAAAATAAAATGTACAAATATATTATACTTAACATACTAAAATCAGAGGAAAAAGTATCATTTTTTTCTACAAGAAAATTATAAACTAGCCTGATTTATCTAAAGATTTATCATGTATTATATTGTATATTATCCCTGTGTTATCCATATGTACATATGTGTATTATATGTGTGTTATAAATTATATACAATATTATGTATTATTATATGTTTTAGACCATTATATGTTTCTCATTAGTACTTTCTGAAAGAGTTTTTTGTTAAAAGGTTAGAATATTAAAAATTGAGTGTCTTTATTTCGTGGGAATGCTGGAAATATTAGATTTATGTAGGCATTTATTACTCTATATAACAACTAGAACCGAGTTCCTTTAATTTAAGAGACCTTATAATCTAATTTATTGACACCCCTCAGAGGTAAAAAAGCATTTCACACATACAATGGGAGAGAAAAGTTTTTCTCAACTGCAGAAAGCTAACTGGCTTCAGCTGTACAACCTTAGCTACAGGTCAGAAGTAAACATAGAAACAAAAATCTCACCATTCCAGTTTTCAAAGGACTGTTTCCTTTTCTAGTGGGCACAAAATATTCTCTTGATTAATTTGAGCTCACAAGTAGACACAGAAAAACAAAAAGACTGACAACCCAGATTTGCTACCATCTCTCCCCTGATAGATAGATCCCACCATCTAGCTGGCAGAAGTCACTGAATGGTAAGATCATAAAACAAAATTCCCCTAAATAATTAGCCACGTGTATATCAGAATTATATACAAGGCCATCTTTTAGCCATGGAATTGAGACCCACCTAGCAGTTCCAGATCTGACTCTAGAAAGAAACATGAGTTTTACAAGGGTACTCTTTAGATTATATACTTGAGACTGATCCAGTTAGTAGTTTGAGACAAGACTTGGGCTCTTTAGTGCCTGGACCCAGTTGTGAAAGAAACACATGTAAGCAGATACATCAGCTCTCCAAAACAAGTTCTAATGTGTAGCATTTGTCTATTTTGTGGTGTAAATTCTCCATAATGTCTATTTTCAAGCTACCCACATGATGTCTATCCCGGGTTATCTTCCTTCCCAGTGCAGGATTCTTTCCTGTAATATCTGTGACATTCAATGTTGAGAGGCTCTCTATTTTGCACAGTAGCTCAGTTTACTATTAGCAGCTCTTATTCTTATAGAGGTCTTAATTACACTGGTAGAAATGTGCTCCCCTGTAACTATTACCTTCTGGTGGTCTAGATTAAAGGGTAGACAAACCAAGAAGTTGCATTAACTGAAAGGGGTGCCGAAATGGCACTGAAATCAATTTTGGTGCAGTTTATCACATCTCCAGGCATCACTCCTCAAACAGGAGATTGTGTAAATTGGTCCTGCTACACAGAAACAGACAATGCTTTCAAGGGGAAATCTCAAAACGTATATTCCTCGTCAACACTAAGTTATCTCCGTTGAGTATTGCTGAGAGGTGAATGTGTAAGTAGCACAAAGCACTAAGAGCAGGTCCCCCAACTTCAACATCTGCCCACTGGAATCTGCAAAAGTGGTCGTCTGAAATCTCAAATGTGATCATCTGATAATACCATGCTATTTACTGAGAAAAGTTCATCTTATTATCTAAATTATAAACTCTTTATTAGGCTATAATTTTTCCATTCAGATAATTGGAAAAGAACCTAAGAATACTATAATACAGTAAGTATTGCATAATGGAAAGAAGGAACTCTTTTTTTTTTTCTTTTTTTTTAGAGACAGTCTCACTTTTTCACCCTGGGTAGAGTGCTGTGGTGTCACAGCTCACAGCAACCTCCAATTCCTGGGCTTAGGCGATTCTCTTGCCTCAGCCTACCAAGTAGCTGGAACTACAGGTGCCTGCCACAACACCCGGCTATTTTTTTTGTTGCAGTTAGGCCAGAGCCGGGTTTGAACCTGCCACCCTCGGTAAATGAGGCTGGTGCCCTAGTCACTGAGCCACAGGCATCTCCCTATCTTGCATTTTATTAGCAGAAAAAATAATTTCTCCCCACTCTTACCAGATACATGTTTAACAAATATTGAAGAGATACAGGCTTGCATTGCTGCTGAACTAAGAGCCCACGTGTCTCATTCTGGCTCTGCTGATTGGTTCCAGTCCTGACATCTGGATCCTTGCAAAATAAGCTTAATCCAGTTTCCATGTGACTGACCTTCAAAAACTTGAAAATAGTTACCCCATCCTGCCGTCTTCTCCAGATGAAATAAGCATGCCCCTTATTGGGAATGACTTCAAGATTTGTCATTTCCATGATTACCTTCCTGCATAGGCAGTCCTGTTTGCCAATGTACCCAAGTGGGACTCCTAGTATTGAACACAACATAACATATGTCTGTTGCCACATTTATAAAAGGCAGTAATCTTGCTCAACCTGTTTTGCCAACTCTGTGGTAAAATAACAAGGGAAGTTAAAGGAAAATAACATCCCACATCCCTTTAATGGAATGGCTTAGTACCTTAAACTTCCTGGAACAATTAGAGCTCAGCACTAGGCTTCTTAGAGTCCAGACAAAAGACAGAAACCACAACAGTTAGTTGAAGAGAGAATAGAAAGAATTGTTAGCAAGATATTCATTTGTTTACCAGGTAACAGAGAGTAAAGAGGAATGAATAACTGTAGGTCATTGCTCCCAGCTGTGTTAGCCTAGCCTGTGTTCAACGCAAAGACAGGAAGATTCCATTAGGGGAATACCTGTGTGGAAGGGAACAGGGAGGGAGCAGTGGAAACCAGGAGAGCTGTCACAGACTGAGACAATCCGAATGAAGGAGAAAGGGGCTATATGATCTAAGAAAGCCTCAGCAAAGCCATCGAAAGTCACTGAGCTACAGTCAGAGAAGTGCCACTTCTCCTAGGAATCAGTCTCAGCGTCCTCACAGGGTCAGTTATGGGTGGGAGTGGCTGCCAAGGGCATGGCCTCAGGGCAGATTTAGCAATGGAGGGATTTCAAAGAAGAGTAGCAGGGCCCTTGGTCAATTAAGCTTAGGGGTTTCCAGATAAGACATAGGACGCTCACAGTTAAATTTGAATTCTGCATAAACAATAAATATTTTTTACTATAAGTTTGTCCCAAATATTTCATAGGATATACTTTAGCTAAAACAAGTATTTGTTGTTCAAATTTAACCCGTATCTATGTAGAATACTTATTAGCTATATTCAGTAACTTTAATTATATTCCCTACAGTTGAAAGTCTACGAGGGGCATTCCTTGGCCACTACACGCTACTAGGATAGGGAGAGGAAAGGTAAGAGGTTTGAATTATTAAAACTTCAAAATTTAGAAGACGGTACTGAGAAGCTAAAACTTAGACACCTAAGGAAGGGGCCCCCCAGCAGGTGCTGGTGGGTGGTGAGGAGATGAAGCTAGTTCTACAGGTCAAGTTGGAAAACCACAATGTGGATCCAACTGCTGTTGCTTCAGGGACAAAGAAATGTTGCTACATGATGTTCATAAGATCCACAAGAAGAAAGGAAGCCTCCAAGAAACAAAGAGATGTTCTTACTTATAAGTGGGAGCTCAAGGAAGGATATATATGGACATAAAGAGATAGAAGGGACATTGGAAAATAAGAAGGGGGCTGGAGAAGGGTGAGAGATAAAAATCTACCTATTGAGGCTCAGTGCCTGTAGCTCAGAGGCTAAGGTGCCAGTAACATACACTGGCGCTGGTGGGTTCGACTCCAGCACAGGCCTGCCAAACAACAATGACAACTACAACAACAACAACAAAATAGCTGGGCATTGTGGCAGGCGCCTATAGTCCCGGCTACTTGGGAGGCTGAGGCAAGAGAATCGCTTAAGCCCAAGAGTTTGAGGTTGCTGCAAGCAATGGCACTCTACCAAGGGCAACATAGTGAGACTCTATCTCAAAAAAAAAAAAAAAAAAAAAAAAATCTACCTATTGAGAACCAAGTACACTATTCTGGTAAGAGGTAAGCTGAAAGCCCTGACTTCAGCATGACGTAGTTTGCCTATTTAACAAAAAACACTTATAGCCTGTAAATTTTTTTAATTACAAATATAGAGAAGCAAAGCCTTGCAGTCTCCCTCAGCACCCCTATGGCAGAGCCCACCAGAGAGCTCTGGCAAAGCAGAATTCAGAGCCAAGTATCAAAGACTGGGTTTTCAGAGTAAAACTTAGTAACTGGCACAAATTCAAAACATTACCAAAGATCATACCCAGTTAATAGAATACTGAAAACTGATTGGACATTGGCCCCATTATAATTTCAACTTGACCCAGACTAATGAAATTCATGGTTTGATTGTTTATACAAAGAACCCGCTCACCAACTCCCGTTCACTATTTTAGGCAGATTACATCAACAACTAATGTGATGGAAGATGGATTTGTCTTTGAGAAACTTTTTGAACAGTCACAGTTGTGCTTCAGAAGAGAATTCTGTCAGAAGGTAAAAAATGAGGACTTATCAGAAATTCATTTAAAGGCCAGGTATGGTGGGTCACACCTGTAATCCTAGTACTCTGGAAGATTGAGGCATGTGGATCCTCTGAGCTCAGGAGTTCGAAACCAGCCTAAGCAAGAGTGAGATCCATCTCTAAAAACAGCCGGACATTGTGGCAGGAGCCTGTAGTCCCAGCTACTCATGGAGGCGGAAGCAAGACAATCACTTGAGCCCAAGAGTTTGAGGTTTCTGTGATCTATGACACCACAGCACTCTACCCAAAGCAACAAAGTGAGATTGTATAAAAAGAGAGAGAGAGAGAGGAATTCATTTAAGAGGTAAGAGGCCCTAAAGTCACCTAGTACCTTGAGCATACAGCAATCCAAAGCTAATACCAAACCAAATGCTTGCAAGACATTTGTGTCTTTTCTCTAAGACACAAAGGATTTCTAAGGATATAAAATGTGTAAAATATTTAATAGTAATAGGGGAATTGTACCTAGCTTTCAGCTTTTGTAACCTTTTTTAGCATTCTTATTTCATTCACATCCATGCATTCACAGGCAAATAACAAATATCAACCTTTCAAATGTGTACAGATGGATGGAAAAGTAGAGATTCTGAGCATTTTTGGTGGGATTTACGTGATTCAAGTGAATGTGAGTAAAATGTAAATAGCTGGGGAAGAAAAGAATTCTCTGATTGTACAATAATTGTCATTTTCATTCCAAGGGTTTCAAGAATAGAACAGTATCCTCTACTAATTGTTTCCTGTATTAGTTATCTATAATTACATAATGAATTTCCCCAAAACTTAATGGCTTAAACCAACAATAAACATTTATTATCTCTGCCAGCTTTTGTGGGTCAGGAATTCTGGAGCAGTCGAGGTGGGTGGTTACAACGTGGAGTGTCTCATGAGGCTAGAGTTAAGATAACCTCACCCGAGGGCTCAGTGGGACTGGAGGATCCCCTTTTGAGCTAGCTCACACAGGTGACTTGGGGGACGGCTCGGACTTTCTCCACATAGACCTCTATCAGGCCTACTTGAATGACTTCCCGGCATGGCAGCTAACTTTCTCCAGATCAAGTGACCCAAGAGAATAAGAGCCAGGCAGAAGCAATCCTTTTTATAACCTAGCACAGTCTACAAATTAGCACCTCCCCTATCACATTCTGTTTATTAGAAGCAGTTCCCTAAGTCCAGCCCACATTCATTCAAGGGGAGAGGAATTAGGTTCCACCTTTTGAAGGGACATATATGTCTACTTTCTTCCAGGCGTTATAATAAAATACCCAAGATTCAGTAATCTATAAAGAACATGGACTTATTTCTCACAGTTCTGGAGACTGGAAGTCTAAAATCAAGATACCAGTGAGTTTAGAGTCTGATAAAGGTCTAGTCTCTTCTTTTAAGATGGTGTCTTGGCTGGCACAGTGGCTCACACCTGTAATCCTAGCACTCTGGAAGGCAGAGGCAGGTGGACTGCTTGAGCTTAAGAGTTCCAGACCAGCATAAGCAACAGCAAGACCCCATCTCTATTAAAAAAAAAAAAAAAAATAGAAAAAAGTAGCCAGGCATGGTGGTGCCCACTTGTAGTCCCAGCTACTCAGGAGGCCGAAGCAAGAAGATCACTTGAGCCCAAGAGTTTGGGGTTGCTGTGACCTATGATGGTATGGCACTCAGGGGGACAGAGTGAGACACTGTCTCAAAAAGAAAAAAAAAAAAGTAAATAAAAATAGAAAGATGGTGTTTTGGTGCTGAATCCTGAGGAAATGAATGCTATGTTCTTAATGGCAAAAGGGATAAAAGATGTTTTGGCAAAAGGGATGAAAGACTTTTTGGCAAAAAGACTTAATGGCAAAAAAGATGAAAGACTGAATCCTCTAGAGGGAATGAATGCTATATTCTTAATGGCAAAAGGGGACAAACTGACTCCCTCAAGCCCCTTCATAAGGGCTCTAATTCCATTGATGAAGGTGGAGACCTCAAGTTCTAATCACCTTTTAAAATCCCTACCTCTTAATACTGTTGCATTGGGAACTAAATTTCAACATGAATTTTAGAGGGGGCACAAACACTCAAACTATTGCAGTATCAAAGATTTTGTGAACATATATTTTAAAAACAACATTTCCTTGACTTAAAAAACAAGTTTGATTACTTTGTGCTCCAACTAAAATTTCTAATTTATTGAATAGCTTTACAGAAGGTGTCCTGGGGGACTTAGGTCTCCAGTTCTTTGGCTCACAAAAACTTATCAATTTACTCTGAGACTTCTGTGAGGGCCCACAATAGTCATAGTTTTTATTTATTTTTTATTTTTTGAAAGTGTCAACCTTGTAATCTGAAGGGGAAGGACTCTAAAAGTCCAAACCATAGTAGAATCTTCATTCAAATTATTTTCCTTGGGTCTACAAAGAAAGGATGATTTTTTAAAAGTCAAGCGTGAGAGTCAGAGAAGGGGAAAAGCCCTAATCAGTTCCTAAGAATATAGGCTGCAAATGATGCAATTATAATAATTTAATACTTATTAGAAATCAGCAGAAAACAAAACATTATTACAGCCAAACAAGAAACACTTCTTCATTTAACTAAGTGAAGAAAAAAAAATCCTCAAGAATGTAAGAGTGCCTTCTGGGAGAGGAATAAAAGATCAGCACCTTAATTGCTCTGGTAGCTTTTCATCATCATCAGTGTGGCAGTTAAACTTGGAGCCCTGATTTGTTTGCCACTGCTACTGCTTTCCTTTTTTGAAAGATCTGCAACTTGTCTGTCTTTTAGATCTAAAAGATGGGTAACTATTAAAACTGTGACTTGGTTTGATTCTTGATTTGTCAGAATTTCTTTGTATTTTATCTGAAATCAGGAGTCAACTTCAAAGAACAAATAACAGTAAGTAAATCAAGTTTAGCTAAAAAGGAAAAATAATACTTTAAGATAGCAGCAGTGGTAACGAGCACCTTCTCAAATCAGTATCACTTTTTTCCCTAAAAGGGGTGTCTTAGTCCATTTTCTGTTTCTATCACAAAATGCCACAGGCTGAGTAATTCATAAAGAAAAGGATTTTATTTAGCTTATGGTTCTGGAGACTGGGAAGTCCAAGAACATGGCTCTGGCATCTGGCGAGGGCCTTGCTCCATCTTAACATGGTAGAGAAAGGGCAGGAACATCCCAGTTCAGGCCTCTCCTTATAAAGCCCTCAGTCCTATCATGGGGGCTTCACCCTGATGACTACTAATCCTATTACCTCCCAAAGGTCCTACCTCCTGTCAACATATGAATTTGGGAATTAAGTTTTCAACACATAAAATTTGAGGGACATATCGAGGGGGAAACATAAAATCCAACGGTTCCTTCTATCTTAAAAGAAGGGGGAAAAATTGTACACTGTGATTATGGGGGAAAATTCAGTATATTTTGGGTATGAACAGGAAAAATAAAGTGCACTTAGAGAAAAGCAACCAAGATTGTCCACAAATGTGTACTTGTACATCAGGGACCTTGATGGCAAATGCACTATGGGGTTTGGGGTAAACTTATAGGACTGAGTCAAGCAAGGGGAAACTGAATACTAAGAGATTAAATGCTCACAGGTATTGCAGGATCCCAGAGGCACTCTCTCCTACTTGGCCTCTATACCTGATTTTCTTCTAGAAGAATAAAGATAGTGTTTATCTAGGTCAAATTAATCTTCTACACCACCACCCCCCATAACACTGATGTATAATTTTATACACCTGTTTGTATAAGTGGTGCGATTCTCTCTAATGCCAATTAATAGCTCATATAGGGTTTTATTTACAGCTAAGACAAACAATAACTTTAAGGACCTAGTCCCTAGTCAAGAATACTTTGAATTTTTCACTGTGAAGAAATTAAAGGCTTTATCTTGATTTAAACCAGTGTCCTTTTACTTGTTCCTAAATCCTCAGTTATCTGCCTTCTCACTTATGGGACATTCAATTCTTTCCATTTTATATCACACCCCTTCCCTTACTACCATATTTATATTAAATACTTCAGGGGAATGTTTCAAATCTGGGCACATAAGCCAAACTTTTAGAAAAAGTAGTTTTACCTCTGATAATTTTAGTTACGAGCCTTTTCTTTGTTGGGCCCCTTCACACAGGAAGGAAAATTTGATAGTATTTTAAAAGTATGAGAAATTTGGTGCAGAATGAAGAGAAAAATTTTTAAAAACAAGAAATATTAGCTTTCAGAAAACCTATTTCATAGTACAATGCAATAACCACAAAAAATCAAAAGTCTTATCTTATAGTCCTAGATTTGCCACTAAAACATGTATGACCTCAGGAAAGTCACTTAACATTTTGGTTGCTACTATCCTCATCTTGAAATAAGAAACTTGAACTGTTTACCTTAAGGTATGTTATAATTCTAAAATGATATGACTATATATCAACATACCCCAAAAGTTAGTGACTGTGTGATATTTGGCGTTATCCTTAAGGCCTACAAAATTACGTTCTATGTGTGAACATGATCCCTTCTAAAACCCGAGTGAAAATCATTCTAAAAGGGACTTGAAAAATAATTAGGCAATTGAGGGAGAGCTGCCTTACAGTTGGTTGTTCAGCTTCGTAATACTACCACTCTTCCCTCCGATACCCCTTCACTCCTGCCTCTACTTCCCTCAATGCTTTCCCTCCCCAGATTTCTAATACTTTCCCAGGAATGGAAGTCCCAGAGAGAATCACCGGTTTATTCAGAGCCCTCCCAGGTAATAGCACCTGTGTACTCCACCAACTAGAGGGCAGAGGTAGGAAAATAGCTTACACTATAAAAGTAAGGATCATCTGATGGGAGAGGTAGAGCTTGGTTTGGGACATATTTAGTCCTTTTTGCTTCTCAAAATAAACATCTTTGTAGTCAGTTAAAAGCTTTCCAAGATGTTCACAAGGGAAGAGGGAATTCTTGCCAAAAACTTAAGCCCAGCCAGACAGGGATACTAAAATTTTGCTGCCTGTGGAAACACGTGGCCACACAGGACTTTGGCATTAAAAACAGTAATCTGTGCTTAAATGACAGCAGCATAGACTTCTGGTGGCTTGGGGCTATGTGGAGGGCACCCAGGCACAGCCTGCAGGGTCTGACAACTCCACTGACAGGTCCCATTCAATCACAATTCACAGCACACTCTTGTCTATTTACAGAACTTACAACTCGGCAAACCTTGGTCCTTATGGTTGGAGGGGTAAAGAGAAACACTTCTCTCACTCTTCTCACAGTTTTAGTTCTGCTTCCAATTCTAAGCAGTCGCAGAAGGCTTCAGAAGATCTAGGCCCAAGTGCCCGCCTGCAATGTTACAGTGTTGTGACCTTGGGCAAGACACTTTTTTTGAGACAGAGGGTCACTATGTCACCCTGGATAGAGTGCTGTACCATCACAGCTCACGGCAACCTCAAACTCTTGGGCTTAAGCGATTCTCTTGCCTCAGCCTCCCAAGTAGCTGGGACTACAGGTGCCCGCCACAAACGCCTGGCTATTTTTTTGTTGTTGTTGCTGTCACTGTTGTTTAGCAGGCGCTGGCCAGACTCAAACCGGCCAGCCCTGGTGTATGTGGCTGGCGCTGAGCCCACTTACTAGTCTTTGAACTGCATACTTGTTCTATTTTCTTTACAAAAATGTTTTGAAGATTGATATAATAAATGAAAATACTTTGTAAAGGCGCTGTGTAAACACAATGTATCTTTACCAATCCTCTTTTCTGCTTTTTGTTTTACCTCATCTGTTTCTGTGGCCTTTACCTGAGTCCAAGATTCTCAAAGTGATTAATGCTTAGCTTCTTGAACAGAGACTTTTTATGAGTCAGTCAAACTTGCATCCACACGTGGTCTGTCTACCTCCCCTTCAGGACCAGTTCTACAACCTTTAAAATTGGCTTGTTCACGTCAGCACTCATGTATTGAGTACTTAATGACTCTGTGTCCCATGCCAGCTTTACAAATTGAGTTTGCAGTCCAGCCCTCAAAGAAAGCACCATTAGACCTAAGCACACCAGACCAATCAGATAGGTTAATTCCTTCTACAAAAGCTGCAGCTGAATCTTCTCTCTTTGGATGAGAACTCGGCTTCTTTGAATTCATATGTATTGGACAGGTTGGGGTAAAAGCTGAATTTTGAAGTCCTCCAACCCTGCTGGACAACTCTGTCCAAGTCTCCTTAAAATTATTTACACATTCCTTTGTTGACTGGCACCATACCATCCTCTCCTTTTTTCCTAATTCAATCCCTAATTCATTGTTGGGGTTTTGCTAGTGTTGGATTCCACATTAGGCAATAAGAGCCAACTCTGCTTGCATCCACATAGTTTAACTGTCAAGACAGAGAACTGAGGACACACACACCGTCACCCCACCCTGTAGTAACATGACTTAGTATTTGTTCTGGGAAATACTTGCCCAGGAAGATAAACTTAGAGAGTAATAAATAATTTCTTTGTTCGTTTCAGGAAATTCCTGAAAACTAGTGTATTTCAACAATAAATTGCTCATGTAGGCAAATGGCCCTTTTCTTAGGGCAGTAGATGTCTCACCTGAGCAAATGGTTTTCTTTTCAAACATTTCATCAAGACTTGCTTTTTTTTTTGAGACAGAGTCTCACTATATGCCCTCGGTAGAGTGGCAGCTCACAGCAACCTCAAACTCATAGGCTTAAGTGATTCTCTTGCCTCAGCTTCCTGAGTAGCTGGGACTACAGGCGCCCACCATAATACCCAGCTTTTTTCTGGAATACTCTTAGTACTCTGTGTAGTAAGTTTATTATAGTAAGTTTACCAGAGTTAACCATGCTTAATCAGCAGGTTATTCTTGTGGCTTCTTGGGGAGTTGGTAGGAAACAACGTGGTGTATCAATCACTAAAGCAACAAAAACAGAAGGAAAAACTTGTTTGAAATTTAAATTTGCCTTTTTTTTTGGCCAGAGCCAGGTTTCAACCTGCCACCTCCAACATATGGGACCGGCGCCCTACTCGTTGAGCCACAGGCGCTGCCCAAATTTGCCATTTTTAAAAACAGACCTCTATAGTTATCATGCAAAAAATCGGAATTTGGTTGGAGTTTCTTGTTTGTTTGTTTTTTTAAAATATGGTATGGAAAAGTTTTTATTTTGAATTACATATATAGTACAAGGTGATACATCATAATCTTTTTATTACTTGAAGCTTCTAGAAGATTCCATTCAGTCCCGGATACCTCTAAAGATCATTCTGTTACAAAGAACTCCCTTTTCTATTCATTGTATTTCTTAAATATGATGAAAGTAATTAGCTAGTTGTATTGTTTTCACTAAAGTAATTGGCTAAATATTTGAGGAATTTAACTGAAAGTCTTAAGGGGACTATTGTGGAGCTAGCTCACTGTTCATACTAAGCGAATCTGGCTTGTACTCTGGCTCTCTTAACCAGTTTGAAACCTGGAAGTTTATCAAAAATGTCACACATGGAAATGAGCACTTGCGGCACTTGTTTAAATTCATGAAATAGCAGTCATTTTAGAAAGAATAGCTTGGTGAGTCAGAAGCCAATCTTACTAGCTCAATCTGAGCCCTGCTGAACGTAGCATATCCTTAAAAGCCAGAAAATTGATATCTACATAGAGATCATGCTAGTTATCATCGTATCATGATACCTTGGCTTGTATATTTGCTAAAACTTTTTAGGCCTCAAAGGAAATATTTGATTTCAGTACCTGGCTTTTGTTGACTTCTACAGACTTACAATCTTTTTTGTAAGTATGAGTTTCAAAGTAAATTGAGTCTTAATTATTTTCCCTTGTGGATGCCTTTTATTTAAGATTTCTTCCAGAAAATCCAAAGGTGGTCCCTATTTTAAATTTGAGTATTTTGCATGCAAAAATTCAAGTGAGTCTTGTTTCCTAAGTGAGTAAACTGGGAACACTAACATTCCTTGAATACCTGTGTACACAGCCTAGACCAAGTTGCTTTCAGGTACATTATGTTAATTTTGACAAGAACTGTGTAAGATGTTAAATCTCCCATTTAAAGGTGGTGAAGTCAAAACTCTGAGGAATTCTGAAGAATAATTGGTAGAGTCAGAATGGAACATAGGTCTGCCTGATTTCAAAACCTGTTTTTATCTTACCACATTGCTATAGACTTTAAGTTCTAACATTTTTTAATTGTTTTTTATCTTTCAGTTCTTTCATTGATAAGCATGAGTGAATATCATTTTCAAAGATATCATTTTAATATGAACCTGTATCATCTTTATTTAAAAGAAGAAACATTCTTAGTATATTTAATGCATCTTCACATTGTTCAACTCAAGTTTCAAGTTTCAAGAGATGAAGTTGTATAAGAAAGAGTTTTTAAAAGCAGAAACCCAAACTCAAATAGTATCTTTATACATTCCCATCCTACTTAAGAACTAGGATGTTACTTCAGCAAGCAAACAACAAAAAAATAGTATCCTAAGATCTAACTAAGAATGAAACTCTAATTCATGATTTTGCTAATTTGTGTTCTCTGCTGAAAGACATTACTGTTCTGATATGTACATTTCTATCAATGTTGTAGAGTAAAAAAAATATCTATCTCATCCTCATCCATCACAATGTTCATGGCTGAGGCCCCTGTAACAAAAGGCAGATTAACAAGCGAAAAGAGTACAAATTTATTTAAAATAAGTTTTACATGATATGAGAGCCCTCATAAGGAAATGAAGACTCAAAACAGCTTAAGTTGTGTATTTTTATGCTTAGGTTTGATAAAGAATACACAGTTGTGGAGAAATATGATTAGACAAAAGAATATGTTCTAATGACAATAAACTAGGGGATTTAACAAGGCCTGTTTGTTCAGATTCTTCTCTGTCTCCCCGTGTCTTTAGAAATAGGGAGATTCCACTCCTCTGAGTATAGGGAAGGCTCTTCTCGAGGGTCTTCCCACCTGCTGCAGGAGAGAAGGGAAGGAGGTCAGAGAGGGACCTTCCTACGTCTTATGACCTTGTGTAGGGAGAAGGGGGAGGGAAAGGTGAGAACAACCTTCCTGCTTTTACTGTTCTCTCACATTCCTTCAGCTTAAAATATTCAATATGCCAAGGTGCCATGTTTGAGTTAGCATGTCTTGAACCCCATCAATATATTTTTAAGTATTTCACCTATGGGCATATTACTATATGTGTTGTTTATCTTATTTTAAAAAGATATTTTTCTAACCTAGAAATTGTATTTTGTGTCCCATTACATTTTTGTAAATGACAAAGTGGCCAAAATATTATTTTTGAAAAATCCACCTTCTTAACAGTCAATATAATATGAACCCGTACCATCTTTATTTAAAAGAAGAAACATCCTTAGTATAGTTAATGCATCTTCACATTGTTCAACTCAAGTTTCAAGCCTCTGAAGAGATGAAGTTTTATTAGACTGCTCCTGTTCTTAAAATGTTATTTAACAAGTTCTGTGAGTGATCAGAAGGGCTTCTCTTCTGCTGCTTATTTTCATCATATGCTTCTGTCCTCTCGGTCTGTCATCTATCCCATTTCATTCTTACACCGTCATACTCATAAGGACATTGGTCACCCTGCATATGCTGCTTGCACATCTCTGTTCTGTTCAGGAGTGGGGTCATGGCATTGGCATTTTAATGTTTCCCAGCAGCAGTCGTGACCACACATCCCCCTCCTTGGTTTTCCTTTCTCCTGTCTACTTTTTCCTCTTTATTTTCTATTTTTCTTAAGCCTACACAGTGTACCTATTTATGAAATTGAAAGAAAGGTAACTTTTAAAAAGGAATGATCTTAACTTTCAGGAAAAAAACAAATATGCGTCCTGACTGCTCCACAGGTAGCAAGCTAGCGAGGTTCCTGCAACACCAGTGAAGCAGACATAGCTGCTCCTTTGGAAGAGAGGAGTTTCTGTTTGGCCTGATAACTTGCAGGGAGGGTGGAAAACCCGACCTTTGATAGAATGAGGAAAGTCCCTGGGGGATTCCCCACCTAAAATAAATAAAGGTCAAAACACCAAACACCTGTGTGTTTCTATGCCATAATCAGAGCAAGGCAGTGACATCTTGGTTATTCTTTAATAGGTTTCTTCTTCCACAGTAATAGCAAAAAGCCTGAAATGGGTGCCTTCCAGATGTCTATTAAAAACGGTGTTCCTCAATGCGCAAAATAACACAACTGTTGTTTTCAATTCAGGCATAGCATCAAAGAAAGACAACCAGGTCGGTCTTTTCTTTAGTCGTTCTCTTGTCTTCTTCTTACCCTATATAGGTCTTAGCAATAAATGTGATACATGGCTTAGACGAAAGCAAAGCTTTTCATGAGAGAAACATAAGAGTTACAAATACCTTTAAATTACTATCAATAATAGTATTTCATGGAATTGCTTCATTTCACAGTACTATCAAAATTATCCTTAATTGGGTGGCATCTGTGGCTCAGTGAGTAGGGCACCGGCCCCATATACCAAGAGTGGCAGGTTTGAACCTGGCCCCAGGCAAACTGCAACAGAAGTAACTGGGCGTTGTGGCGGGTACCTATAATCTCAGCTACTTGGGAGGCTGAGGCAAGAGAATCACCTAAGCCCAAGAGCTGGAGGTTGCTGTGAGCTGCAACACCACAGCACTCTACCTAGGGCAACATAGTGAGACTCTGTCTCTAAAAAAAATCATCCTTAATTTGTCAATAAATACTTATTGAGAAGCTACTATATGCCAGATATTCTTGGTTGAGAAGGCATATAGCAATGTACAAGATGAATAAGGTTCCTATTCCTGTGTGTCTTATATTTTAGGACAGTGTGGGATGGGAGGGAAACAGACAATTAAAAAGTAAGCAATAAATAAGCAGACTATTTCCAGGTAATGACTAGATATATGAAGACAATAAAATGATATAATACAGAATGAACTCTGAAGAGCTGGCTATTTTAGATTGAGTAGTCATAAATGGTCTCTGTAAAGAAAAAATAGAACAGAATTTTTTAGACCTTGTAGAGAACTTTAAAACCTATCTATTCTAGCATGCCTTCCTTACAGATGAGAAAACACAGGTTCTGGGAATGGATATGTATAGACAAGAAAACAACGGCTAATAGAGATTAATGTCTTGTTTTCACAGACAGTAATACAATATCCTATGCAATGTCTGGGCAGGTATAGAACTTCAGACAATCACCTGGTCATCAGACAGCTCCTTTGTGCTAATTAGAAGACAGTGGCATTTTCTCAGGGCAAATGCCCTTGTGTAGTATACAACCTACACAAATGTATGTGGCATCCCTGTTCATAGATCTGGTATATAAGGGAACCAGGAGAAGACTTTGCTTCTTTGGATAGAAAAGCAAATTATCTAGAAACAGATAGACTTCCTCAGAGAGCATGCAGGTGACTGATGTCCCTTAATTATGCAGCTCAAGATGAATAAGTACCCACTGTTCTAGAGAAAGGGAGTAGTGGAAATGTTGGAAAACTGTCAAAGGCAGGTTTCTCATAATGCCTCTTGGTAAGCAGAACTGTTGCTGAAAAGAATAAGAAATTCATCCTTAGAGAACTTCCTGAGAGAAGAGACTGATCCCTCTTAACTGAGTTTTGAAATCAGAGAAACTTATTAATATGGACCAGAGGGCCCTCAGGCTCAGTGTCAGATAAAAGCAGTAGCATTCCTCGTGTAAAATTGTCTTGATGTGTAAAAAGATGAAACCAGAGGGTATTGAGGTAGACAGGAGAAAAGAAGTCAGCAATGTGGGTCTATGGTGGCAGATCCTGTATATATATATATATATATATATCAGTTAGGAGTAGGTTTGTGTGCAAGTAAGAAAGACCATGAATAGTAACGCAAACTAGGTAGACTATTTCTCTCATATAAAAAGAGAGTATAGAGCAGTGCCTGTGGCTCAGTGGTAGGGCACCGGCCCCATATACCAAGGGTGGCAGGTTCAAACCTGGCCTTGGACAAACTGCCACAAAAAAACTGCCGGGTGTTGTTTTTGGGCCCATTGTTTGTTGTTGTGTTTTGGTGGGCACTTGTAGTCCCAGCTACTTAAGAGGCTGAGGCAAGAGAATTGCCGAAGCCCAGGAGTTGGAGGTTGCTGTGAGCTGTGTGATGCCATGTGACTCTACTGTGGGTGATAAAGTAAGACTGTCTCTACAAAACAAGAAGAAGAAGAAGAAGAAGAAGAGGAGGAGGAAGAGGAGGAGGAGGAGGAGGAGGAGGAGGAAGAACAAAGAAATAAATAAATTATGATACAAACTAAGTATCCATCAATGGATGAGTGGACAGAATTTTTAAAATATGGTACATGCATATATAGTATACAAAATCAGACACATAATTAAGTTTCTTACCTCATTCTATAAAAAGTGCCACATACTTCATTGCTGAATATCACTATGATCACTTTTAAGGGACTCCCCTTGGGAAGCTATGCATTGACACCAGCACGTAGCCTACCCTTCAAAGCAATTTTGTAACTCTTTTTCTGAAATGGCCATCAGAGCTGTTATCCTACAAGGGCTAACAATTAAGTTTGACATCTCATCCTAGAAAAAGTGCTTTGAAGGGTGGACTAGGCTCTGGTGTTTGTGCATAGCTTCTCAAGGGGAGTATTTTGAAAGTGACCATAGTGATGTTCAGCAATGAGGTATATAGCACTTTTTCTAGGATGAGTTAAGGAACTTAATTGTCTGACCTTGTATACATAATGGAATATTAATCAGCCTTAAGAAATCAGGGAATTCTGTCAAATGACTCAATATGCATAAACCTAGAGGACATATGCTAAATGAAATAAACCAGGCACAGAAAGATAAATATGGCATGATCTCACTTGCATGTGGAATCTAAAAGAGCTGAACTCATGGAAGTAGAGAGTAGAATGGTGGTTGCCAGAGTCTTGGGGGATGTGGAGGCTGGACGGGGAAAGGGGAGATTATAGGCACAGAGCACAGTTATTAATAGATAAGAAGAATAAGTTCTTCACAGCATATTGACTATAGATAATAATAATGTATCGTATATTTTAATGTAGCTAAAAAGAGGATTTAAGTGGTTCTTACCATAAAGAAATACTAAACATTTGAGATGATAGATATGCTAATTGACCTCATTTGATCATTCCACAATGCATACATGTATCTCACAAACATATACAATCATTATTTGTCAATTTAAAATAAAATAAAACTTTAAAAAAAAAAAGTCTAGGGGTGCACAGTTTATGTTGAACCCAGGCTGCTACTGTACACCTATATTGCTCCTGTCTCCCTCTTTCTGTGCCTCTCTTCTTTTTGTCAATATTCCCTTTTACTCACCCCCTCTCCTTTCTCTCTCTCTCTCTTTTTCTTTTTTCCCTTCTTGCTCTTCAATCTTCTCATACTTCTGGTCCTATACAAAAAGGACTCATTGAAACCCTAGTCCAGAGGCACAGTGACTTAAAGAGCAAGAGGAAGTAAAAGGAAAATTAGGGCAAGGAAACAGATAAAAGAAAACACTCACAAGAAAGAATCAGCAGAAAAATCCTGGTAACATGAAAAACAGTGCAGATCAACCCCCTCCAAAGGACCGTGAGGTAGCTACTGCAGGGGATTCCACCTATAAAGAAATGTTAGGAATGACAGAAAAGGAATTTAGAATACACATGATGAAAACAATGAAGGAAATGATGGAATCAATGAAGGAAACTGCTGATAAAGTGGAAAATAACCAAAAGGAAATCCAAAAACAGAATCAAATAAGGATGAATGATATGAAAAATATAGACAGAATATGGCAGGCCTGAAGGAACTGAAGCAATCAATTAGGGAACTTAAAGATGCAATAGAAATCTGCAACAACAGATTAGACCATGTGAAGAAAGAATCTCAGAGGTAGAGGACAAAGCTCCTGAGATAACTCAGATAGTTAAAGAGGCAGAAAAGAAAAGAGTGAAAGCAGAATATTCACTGGCAGAATTATGGGACTTTATGAAGCGTTCAAACATACAAGTTATAGGTATCCCAGAAAGAGAAGAAGAATGCTTCAGGGGAATGGAAGCCATACTAGAGAATATTATAAATGAAATTTTCCCAAATATCACCAAAGATTCTGATACACTGCTTTCAGAGGGATATTGGATCCCAGATCCCCTCAACTTTAACCCAGCTTCTCCAAGACACATTGTGATGAACCTGTCCAAAATCAAGACAAAAGAAAAGATTATTCAAGCTGCCAGAAATAAGCATCAGTTGACCTACAGGGGCAAATCCATCAGGGTGACTGCAGACTCTCTAATGAAACTTTTCAAGCAAGAAGACAATGGTCATCTACCTTTAATCTACTTAAATAGAAAAATTTCTAGCCCAGAATTCTATATCCTGCTAAGCTAAGCTGTAAAACTGACAGATAAGGGTGGTGTCTATGGCTCAAAGGAGTAAGGTGCCAGCTGCATATGGCAGAGGTGGAAGGTTCTGGATAAAAACTGCAAAAAAAAAAAAAAAAAAAAAAACAGATAAATAAAATCATTTACTGATATACAAACATTGAGGAAATTTACCAAAACAAGACCAGCTCTACAGGAAATACTTCAACCTATTCTACACACTGACCACCACAATGGATCAATGGTTCAACGGCAAAGTAAGAACTCAGAAATTAAAGAACCTAACCTCCACAATGATGCAAAAGATAAAACTAAGCAATGGATTCTCACAAAATTAGATGAATAGAACACTACCACACTTATCAATTATCTCAATAAATGTTAATGGCTTGAATTCCCCACTGAAGAGGTATAGATTGGCTGACTGGATTAAAAAACACAAGCTATCTGTTTGCTGCCTGCAGGAAACACACCTCATATCAAAAGACAAATTAAAACTGAGAGTTAAGGGTTGGAAGACAATTTTTCAGGCAAATGGAATTCAGAAGAAAAGAGGAATTGCAATCTTATTTCAGATACATGTGGATTTAAAGCAACTAAAGTAAAAAAAGATGAGAATGGTCACTTTATATAGGTCAAGGGAAAAATACAAGAAGACATTTCAATTCTTAATATTTATGCACCCAATTTAAATGCTCCCAGATTCTTGAAACAGACCTTACTCAGTCTGAGCAATATGATATC
>CAUYPK010093935.1:0-23520 GCA_963574355.1 Loris lydekkerianus
CTTGGCATATCTGGAAAGTTCTCCTTCATAATCTCATGGAGAAGAGACTCTGTGCCTTGTGAAGCCACTTCGTCACTTTCGGGGATTCCTATAAGACGAATATTGGTTTTCTTCGAATTATCCCAGAGCTCTCTGAGAGAGTGGTCTGTTTTTGCTCTCCATTTCTCTTCTTCTTTGAGGGTTTGGGAACGTTCGAAAGCTTTGTCTTCAATGTCAGAAATCCTTTCTTCTGCTTGCTCCATTCTGTTACTGAGAGATTCTACTGTGTTTCTCAGATCTTTGAGGGATGCAACTTTTTGTCTCAATGTGTCAAAATCTTTGGTCATTTGGTCTCTGAATTCGTTGAATTCTTGAGATAACTTTTGGAATTCTAATTCTATCTTATTTGCTATCCAGATCCTGAATTCAATTTCTGACATCTCAGCTATTTGTTTGTGCATGGTGTCTTGTGCTATTTCTGCCCCATTGATCCTTGGGGGAGTTGATCTACTCTGATTATTCATATTGCCAGAGTTTTTCCATTGATTTCACCTCATGATTGTTTTTCACCATTGCATCTGGCCATCCTCAGAGTTGGGGAGGTGTCTCTCCAAGATTAGACCCCAGCAGGAGCACTCTATTGTTGCTGGATCTTTATAGGGAGTGACCCTGTGTAGCTCCTCTGGGACTGCCCCAGCCAGGGAGCTCTGGTTGTTGAAGCAACTCCAGAGTGTGACACACTCGGATCAAGCAACAGGACTGGGGGTGGTGCACATGGTTCTTGGAGTTCCTGGTGCCCTGTGACTTTAGCACAGAGGGCACAAGGCTCCAGCAGTCTCTCGCCAGGAGAAGGGCTCCATGCAGAAGAGGCAGTGAGGGCTCCGGAGGGCACACAGCTACCAGAGATCTTGGCCAGATGAGCGGGCCAGTGTGGAGGCAGGGAGGGTACAGGAGGGCGGACACAGATTTGTGCAGCTCCTGCTGTTCCTGGTCAAGGTGTGCAGAAGCCAGGCAGTCATGGATTGTCAGTTGGGGGTCCCAGCATAGCTCTTACCCGGTGGGCGCAGATCGCGGTTGTGTTGTAGCTTCAGGAGGTCCTGGCAGGCACTGATCGTGGTTGTGGCACAGATCTTATGTAGGTCCAGGTGGGCACCGATCGCAGTCATGGTGAAGTTTATGGAAGTTTGGTTGGTGTAGCTCTTACCCAGATCCAGGCAGGTGCCAATCATGGTCCTGATGCTGAATGTTCTTTCTTTAACCTTGCAGTTTGAATTGAATTTGGTTTCCAAATATAGAATTAATCAAATATTTCTTTAATTAGTTTAAGGAAGTTCTTACTGAAGGATTTTCAGCTATCACATTCTGCAGATTACAACCATCTTCTGGAAAATACACGATTTTCTTCCTCCCACCCCCTCCCTTTTTCCTTCCTTCATGCCTTTCTTCCATCTTCCCTTCTTTCTTTCCTTTTGTACAAGAGAAAGGAACAATTAACTAACACAGTTCACTTTTTTCCCTAGGGCAGTGGTTTCAGTTACTGTAGACTTTACAAGTAAATAAAGATAATTTAAGTGTCATCATTTTATTTATTTTCTAGCTCTTTTAATTAGCAAGGCAATAAATCTTTAATCTTTTTGTCTGAGCCTCCCTTCAATAAAATCAATTTTAACTTACATGGATATGCAGCTCATAGTCTGTGGAATGCAGAGAACCTTAGCAAAATGTTACTGGGAACCACTCATAGAGCGTCCAAGCCAGAAACTTACTTTCTTCTAGAGATTTTTAACAGAGGATCAGCTAGTACAGGTTGGGCAACAAGAGAAAAATCATCAGTTTTTCTGAGACATTGTTCTGCCTTGATCTAGTATATTTTTCTCTTCAAAAGTTTAAATTAGGGTACCTTTGTTGTTGCCCAAACAGGTCCATCTGCTTGGTGCCCCAAAGGGGGTCAATGTCCAAAATCTGCAGAGAAAGAGGTTATGCTGCACAGTGCTGAGGTGGGAGATGGTAGGAATATTGCAATCCACTTCCTCAAGAAATGGGGAGACAATGTGCTGGCTTTATATACAATCTGAAATTTTTTCATCAAACTGGTTAACATAACCTTCACTTCATTTTCTTACTTATTGTGTTAAGACATTTATACCCTACACTTAGTAAATTTAAATGTGCCCTTGTAAAACACATGATTGCATTAATGCACACAGCTATTATTTAATTTAAAAAAAGAAGAAAATAAAAAGAAATGGGGAGACAAGGTTTTTAAGGATAGTTTGACAGGTAAGGAATTAGTTAATTAGGTTTGCTAACTGTCTAAGCTTGAGGCAAAATTATTGGGGTGTGGGACCATTATAGGGATCTGGAAATTATCTCTTTGTTTTGCTTTAGCTTCTGGGCTCCCGTTCCAGTTGACTTGATTTCTTGGTGTGGGCTACTGGTCTTGCTAGGTTTGCTAATCTACTGGAATGCAGGATTGGGAAGATATCTTAGAAATCTTAGAAACCCTACATTTAGGGTTTCAAAAGGAGATGTTATCTATCAAGGAAAGTTAAGAATCTTAACAACTACCAGCTTTGTGGAAAAAGTTAAGAATCTTTATCTGCCAGATGGAAGTACAGAAAAAACAGTGACTAACAGTTAAGCAAATGAGGGGACAGTGGCTGATTATTATCATTGTATTTAGCGAAGCCTGTTCCTTCACAGTGTTTTGGGATCCTTTCTCTAGTTTCTTACCTTTTACTCTTTCATCAGTTTGTAAGTTAAGTAAAAAGACCAGGAGGCATAGGTTAGGAAGCTGACGAGTATGTAACAGGAAAATAAAATAGCCACATAGGCTTTTAAGTCAAATAAAGCCACATTAATTCAAACTTAGACACTACTTTTGTTTCAAGAGGGACTAAATCTTTACATAATACTATCCTTGAATAGAAGGTGATAAAAATACAGTAGGGTGTTTACCTCAGAGTAAATGTTAAATTCTCCTGAGAAGCATGTTTATATACTAAAACATTGTTTCTGAATAAAGAAAAAAGCACAGTGCTTATTTAAGCTGACTCTATGGCAGGGTTATAGACATTATTCTTTGTCAAGCAGGGTTTTTTTCTGGTAATGATAGGTCTAAATGTATAATTTAATAAATTAATAATTTAAAACAAATATATTTATAATAATCTGCTAGCTCTTAATTTCTTTTCACTGTTCCCAATTGTGTGTATAGTATTATATATTATATACTAATGCACTACATGACCTTATTTAATTTAGTCATATATACAACCCCTGGAATTAATTCATGTATTAGTATCCCTGGATACATTTTTTTACTATTTCTTTACATATACAACCCCTGGAATTAATTATGTATTAGTGTCTCTGAATATATATATTTTTACTTTTATTTGCAGAAAGAGTTTTTTTGTTTGTTTGTTTTTTGTGGAGACAGAGTCTCACTTTATCACCCTCGGTAGAGTGCTGTGGTGTCACAGCTCACAGCAACCTCCAACTCCAGGGCTTAGGTGATTCTCTTGCCTCAGCCTCTGGAGTGGCTGGGACTATAGGTGCCTGCCACAGTGCCTGGCTTATTTTTTTGTTGCAGTTTGGCCAGGGCTGGGCTTGAATCCGCCACCCTCGGTATATGGGGCTGGTGCTCTACCCACTGAGCCACAGGCACTGCCCTGGTTTTTTTTTTTTTTTTTTAGCTCTGTTGCCCTAGGCTGGCATGCTGTGGCATCAGCCTGGCTCACAGCAACGTCAGACCCTGGGCTTAAGAGATCGTCCTGTCTCAGCTTTCTGAATAGTTGGGACCTCATGTGCTCACTACAATGTTTGGCTAATTTTTCTATTTTTAGTAGAGACAGGATCTCACTTTTGTTCAGGCTGGTCTTGAACTCCTAAGCTCAAGGGATCCTCTCAGCTCACCCTTCCAGAGAGCTAGGATTACAGGTGTGAGCTACCACACCTGGCCCACAGAGAGTTTTTTTTTTTTTTTTTTTAAGGGTTATTATTATTTTTGTAGTTACAGCTTGTGACTTTATTTATTTATTTATTTTTTTAATGTCAGAGTAATATGAGGATACAAATGATTAGGTTACATTGTTTGCATTTGTTAGGTAAAGTCCAAGTTGTAGCTGAGCCCTCCATGCAGGGGATGTACATCCTTACATTGTGTCCTGTTAGCATTAGGTGAGAGCATACTAGCCATGCTTCCCTCTCCCCCCACTTGAATTTAAATGTGTTTTTCTCTTATGTGGGGATGTAGTTGTTTATTGGTATCATATTAATATTGAGTATATTGGTTGCTTGATTTTAAATTCCTGTGATACTTTACTGAGGAGAATGTTCTTCAACTCCATCAGGTTTATACAAAAGATTTAAAGTCTCCATGTTTTTTGTGGCTCAATAGTATTCTTAAGTATTTGTGGCATACTTAAACCACAGTTTACCAATCCATTCATGGGTTGATGAGCACTTGGGTTGCTTCCATGTCTTGGAAATTATGAATTGAACTGATATAAACCTTTGAGAGAAAATGTCCTTATAATAAAATAATTTTTTTTTTCCTTCTAGGTGGATACCTAGCAATGGGATGTGGGATCACATGGAAGGTCTGGGCGAAAAAGTGAGACTCTGTCTCTAAAAAAAAGATGCAAGTATTTACTCAATCAACCATCAAAATTATTATATTAACAGTTCTATGTTGATAAGAGCAATGTGGGGTTTCACAGAGAAAGAAAAATAAACAATGAAACTTAGAGAGTTTAGAGACAATCCCACATACATATGAAAACTTGACTTATCATTGTGGATTAATAGGAAAAGGATAAACTTTTGAATAATGGTTGTCCATATGGTGAAACCAAAGCAAAATTTAAACCAAAAACTTACACACAAAAACCAGTGTCCTCCTCTACTCCATACACAAAAATCAATTTTTCTTATTATTTTTCCACATAAGGAAAACAATATTTGAAAACTTTAGAAGAAAATGTTTTCCTCAAGTTAGGATGAAACTATTTTAGACAAACATGTAAGTCGTAAAGAAAAATATTAATTCATTACATTAACATGAAATGCCTTTGTTTATCAAGAGTCACCACTCAAAAAGGGGAAAGTCTAGTCATAGGCAGAGAGAGGATATTTGTAAGAAATTTAATAGGAACGGAACAGTATTTAAAATATGTAAGTGATACCGCAAGTGTAAGTGATACCCACAAGTGATACCGCAAGTGTAAGTAATACCCACAGTAAAAGAGAAATGACCCAAAAGAAAATAGCAAGTATTATAAACAGACAAGTCACAGAATGAATCTTAGTGGCCAAAAACCATTAAAGATACTTTATCTCAATGCAACAGGGAATATGCAAATCCAAATCAGAGTGATGAATAATTCAACACTTCAACATTTTGTAAAAATTAGGTCACAAATACCTAATATTGCAGAGGACACAGAAGGTGTGCAAAAACAGCAGAGTTGTGAAATGTCACAAACCCTTGGGAAAGAAGTATAAAATGTCATGGCCTTATCGATGGATGGAAATTATAACACTTTATTCACCACGTTTACTCCTAGGCATATAATCTAAATAATTCTTGCTATTACTCAAGAAGGTAGGTAAAACAATGTTCATAGCAGCTTTATTTATAAGAAAAACTATAAATAACCTAATTATCCATCAACAATACCACAGAATACTACTCAGACATAAACAAAAATACAGCAATGTCTTTTGCAGCAACTTGGATGGAACTGGAGGCCATTATCCTAAGTGAGGCAACTCAGGAACAGAAAGCTCAATACTGTATATTCTCATTTATAAGTGGGATCTAAGCTATGGGTATGCATAATTGTACAGAGTACAATAATAGACATCGAAGACTCCAAAGGTGGGAGGGTAGGAGGGAGGAGAGGAATGAAAAATTACCTGTAGGATACAGTGCACACTCTACAGGTGATGGGTACACTAAAAGCCTAAGATTTAACACTGTATACCCCATGTAACAAAAGTTCACTCATAACCTCTAAATCCATTGAAATAAAAATCAAATAATTTAATTAATTAAGAGGATAAACTGTTTGAAAACAAACAGCTGTGAGAATAAATCCTTAAAAATAAACACGGATAATTAAAAAATGTTAAATGATGAACATAAGTTATAGAAGAAAACAGAAAACAGTACATGTGCATATGTGAAATGTGCATCTGAGCACACAATCACATATTCTCTTGCAAATACCGCTTTTCTTCTGCAACCCTTTTCTTCTGAAGCACTGTAATAGCTTTCTCAATTTCTTTCTTTGCACACTATACTTATTTTTAACATACATATGTAGTACATATTAACAATGTTAATTATGTAATATATAGAATATTAATAATAAATATTAAGCATATGAAGGGTAGGATGTATGGGAATGATTGACCAAATGCCTTCAGGATTTGAGGCAGCAAGAGGCTTGATTCAGGGAATTGTACTCCATAGGGTGATTCAGCTCTATGGGTGTCATTTTAGTTCTCAAGCTAAAAAGAGTTTGCCAGATGTACATTTATTATTTATGATGCTATTTGTTTTGTGTTTAAGGTTTCCTCACTTTTTTAAGAGTCAACTGCTCTACGGCAAATAAAATTCTGCTCCAGGGCTGAACTGTGGTACAGATCTAAGAGTGACAAGACAGGGTCTCTCTTGACAGGAATTTTTAAGAAATTAAATCATTATAACTGAGTCATTAACTTGGGGAGCAAAGAAGAGGTTTCTGGCTGGGGATCTTGAGTTGACAGCTTCACTAAGCAGCATCAGGAGAGCCTGGAAAGAGCAGCAGGTGTCCCAGCACTCTCGTCTCTAGGAGCATATGGATTAGCTGGCAGTTGTTACTGATGATGGCATCGGGGCTTTTGAGAAAACAGCAGAAGCAGGGAGGTGTCTCTGACCTTCCCACAATCTTGTGTCCTAAGGCAGAAGATAAAAACTAAGAAGAATTTCTAACCTTCCCCTAAAGAAGGTCACATGATCCCCATGGGAAAGGTGTCCTACCTACACCCAGAGGAAAAGAAGGAAAGGCACCAAGTCACAAAGCAGTCTAGGAATGTAGGCAGTCCTTGCTAAGTTTCCCTCAATGTATTATGATTAGATCACATCCCCTTTGTCAGGGCTTCCCTGTGACTATCTACTCGTCATAAAAATACACAGGTTTCCTTGCTTTGGGTGAGCGGGGAGAGGTCTTCCTTTCCGAAGGCTCCCATGGCTCATAAAACTTACATGAAATCAATCTGCATGTGTTTCTCTTATTAACCTGTCATTTATTATGGGGACCTCAGCCATGAATTTAGCAATGAGAAAGAAAGATCTTTCCTTTCCTTTATGTGAGTCATATTACACTTTCATGTTCTTGAGAAAGATTAACTTCAGTTTCTGGAAAGTTTATCTGTAAGTATCATTTTCCATATGTATTTATATTACTGAATAGTAAAAAAAAATGAAAAAAAAAAAAAACACACAACCTCCATTATTTGTTTAGTGAAGTACAAAAGATCAAAGATCAAATGCATAAAAATGTGGGGCTGGGTTATTTCAAGGTTAAAGAGAAGACCATGGTGAGCTTGCTGTGGGGACAAGTGCCTGCTTCAAATCCCAGAATAATGGGATTCTGGTTACTGCAGTTACAGCCAATGTCATGTTCCAGCATGAATTTAGACGGTCATTGCCCATCTGAGCTGCAAGGGGCCTCATGAAACACTTTGACCCTGACGCATTCTATGGGCATGTGGATAGTTAAACCCTGCTGGACAGATGCTTTTTTCATGACTGGTCTCTGAATCTTCTCCACATCCTCCAAGTTCCACTTAGATGGAGAAGCTTTTCATTTTGACATAGAATATCAATTATTTTTTAAAGAAAAATCCTTGTC
The DNA here is from genome assembly GCA_963574355.1 of Loris lydekkerianus. Classification (NCBI taxonomy): domain Eukaryota; kingdom Metazoa; phylum Chordata; class Mammalia; order Primates; family Lorisidae; genus Loris; species Loris lydekkerianus. The sequence goes on from CAUYPK010093935.1 coordinate 7,884, forward strand.
CTCCAATGTGCCATCTAGTCTTCATATAGAGAATTGTGATGGACTTAATTTGATTGATATGGACTAGGAAATATTGCAATTTATTCTTTTTCAATAAATAACAGATTTTAGAAGTTGAATAATTTAAAATTAGGTGAACAAAGCATTTGACAGTGGTTGGTAATCAGGCAGCTGCAGGGGGCTAGTTAAGATAATAATGAGGAAGGAAGAAATAACATTTCTCTATGTTTAGAACCAACTCAAATCTTGTGGATTCTTAATTTCAGACCAAATGCCAACTGCCTTTTGGAATTTTGTTTACTTTTGTGCAGACATGACTTCCTGTTTGTCCAAGGGAGAAAAAGGAGCCTTTCCAGTTCTAAAATAATCTCCTAAAGCTTTGAGGGACTTTATTTTGCTCTCATGAAACATTCAGTGAGTTAAAGGAATCAGAATCATAAAAATAAATACTAAATTTTGTGTTCAATAGTGTAAACATTACGAGAACTTTGCAAAATGTATACTACTTGAAATTTTGATAAAAGGGTTCTGAAATGAATGCACATATATGACATATACATAATTGCATTGCTAACATTAGATTTCTAACTTCCACTACATACTCTTAAACTATCAAACAATGTTAGACAACACCCTTTTTCTATAACTCAACCATGAACTTCATAAAAAATGGCATGTCTGTTGTATTCATCAGTATGTCTCAGGGATTAGTGTAATACTTGTTTCATTGTAGAAACTAGTTACCTTTTTCACTATTATGAAAACCATGGGCTGTCTATCTTCATCAAAAATAAAATAAATAAGATTTTCCTTAATATACATAAGATTCTTTTTAACAAATAGTTCTGAGACAACTGGATATTTACACACAAAAGAAGGAAGGTTGACCTTATATCAAATACAAAAATTAACTCAAAATTCAACAAAAATGCAAAAGTAAGAGCTAAAACAATAAAACTTCTAGAAGAAAGCATAGGTACACATATCTATGGTTTTGGATTAGTTTCTTTGATATGATATTTCAAGGAAATGAAAATCCTTCTTACTTCAAAGAACCCAATCAAGAAAGGGAAGGGTCAACCCATAGAATTATATACTTTTAATTGGGTGAACTATATGGTCTATAAGTTATATATTAACAAAGCTGTTAAAAATATGAAAAGGGATCAACTTAGAAAAAAATGTGGGTACCTATATACAGAATATTATAAAATACTCCCAAAAGAATAAAATAAGTTCTAATACAAATGGAAAATTACATTATATCTATTGATTGGAAGACTGAATATTGTTAAGGTGTCATTTAATATATAGATTCAATGAGATTCTAAGAAAAACCTGAGCATGCGTATTTTGTTTTCTATTTGGTAGATATTAGCTGACTCTAAAATGTATAGGGCACTGCAGAAGATCTGAAATTGCCAAAACAATATGGAAAAAAGAACAAAATTAAAGAACTAAAATGAGCTGATTTCAGAAATTATTTTGAAGGTATTGTAATCAAGATGGTATCATATTAACATACAGGGAAAAATGGTTTTTAACAGAATAGAGCCAGAAATAGACATCCAGATAGACTAACACTATGTAAACACTTATTTTTTAAAACGTTGTAAAGGCTATTGAGTAAAAAAAGCATCGTCTTTTCAACAGTGATGGAATAATGAGATATCAATATAAAAATGAACTATGATCATTACTTTGCATGTAATATAAGAATTAAATTAAAATCAATAATTTATCTAAATTTAGAATTCAAAATTGCATATAATTAGAAGAAAACACAGGACATGACTCCAGACACTCCCCACAAAAAAATTTTTTTTTTTGATAAATTGAATTTCATCAAACTTAAGAACTGTTCTTTGAAAGTTAGAGGGAAAATATTTAGAAGTCACATAACTGATAACAGACTTGTAATTAAAATACGATAAACTAAGCAATACCTCAAAACACAATAATTTAAAAGTTAAAAATGGATGAAATATTAATTAATAAAAAATGCCCAAAAATTACATGAAAAAAATGTTCAACATATTATAATTAACCATGAAAGAAATGTCATTTAGAGCTATGGTTAGATATTATAAGATATCTGTTAAAATGTCCAAAATTAATGGACTGACTATCAATTATTGATGAGTATGTGAAGCATCTGGAAACCTTCCTCCGTCCTTGCTGGTGGGAGTATAAGGCAGTATATCCAGAGGGCCAAGCTGTCACACAGTTTCCAGTATAGGTAAAAATATGCCTGTCTTATGACACTGCAAAGCTACTCCTAAATACTTATGGAAGAGAAATGGTTGCACATATTTTGAAAATGACTTTTTCAATGATAGTCACAGAATCTTCATTCAGAATTGCTCCCTACACCAGAAAAAAACCCTCAAATATCTACAAATATCAGAATGTGTAAACAATGGCGGTATATTTATCCAAAGGAGTTTATACATGACACTAAATATATAATCTATTGCTATATTCAATGGTTTGAATGAATCTCACAGGTACATTAGTGCAAAAAAAGCATAAAAGATCAAATATTTAATAATTCAATTTATATGAATTTTCAAATGCCAGAAAACCTCATTGAATGTAGAAAAATAGGATATTGTTAACTTTACAGTTGAGTATTTAAAGAGAAAAGCAAAGGCTTTCTCAGGTCATGAAAAGATTTTTATATTTTAACTGGGTTTTTGGCTACACATAAAATGGTAAAATGTATCCCATTGGACACACAAAACTATAAATTTTTATGTATGGTGTACTTAAATATGAACAGTTCTTTGATGAAAACATAGGCTAGTCTTCGTATTAAAAACTGGCAGTTTGGAAAAGATGTTTGGAGAACACTTAGGTATCTAAAAATAGACCTGCCATTTGATCCTATAATTCTTCTACTAGGTATATATCCAGAAGACCAAAAATCACATTATAACAAAGATATTGGTACCAGAATGTTTATTGCAGTCCAATTCATAATTGCTAAGTCATGGAAAAAGCCCAAGTGCCCATTGACACACAAATGAATTAATAAATTGTGATATATGTACACCATGGAATATTATGTAGCCTTAAAGAAAGATGGAGTCTTTACCTCTTTTATGTTTACATGGATGGAGCTGGAACATATTCTTCTTAGCAGTGTATCTCAAGAATGGAAGAAAAAGTATCAAATGTACTCAGCCCTTCTATGAAACCAATTTATAGCTTTCTAGAAAATTGAAAGTGAATATAGTAAAATAAATAATGGCAAAAGAGAGAATGCAATGGCATTTTCCAAATGATAGACTAGTTTGAAAGCAATGATATAAAATATATCAAAAGAAACATTGGCTTAGCTAGATGGGCACACTCTTAAACTTCCAAAGAACAGATTTTTAACATGCTCTGTAAACCTACGAAGACAGGAAAGGTAGAGATTTCCTAATTCACTTTACTGGTGACCCTTTTCTTCTATAAGCTTTTATTGAATTAGAAATTGAAGATTACTTTATGAGCACCACTTTCACTGATATGATTTAAGGCCTAGAAGACCTTAGATAATCAACTGACAAATTTCCAGAATATAAAGTACTTCATTACAATATCTGATACATTTTTATTAGAAAAAAAAATTATATAGCCTTTGTGCCCACTATTGCTTATCAGAGGGAATTTTTAAAGGTCCAAACATAAGTGAACTAGAAATAAATTTAACAAAAATTACCCTGAATGAACATGAAGAAAACAGAAAACCTTTAACACTAAGGTTTTGTTTGTTGTTTTGTTTATTCATTTGTTTTGGATTTGGAGAATTTATTTCATTTTGCAAGAGGTTAGCCACTGTGTATTATTCATCTTCTAAAGATCTTTAGCCTCTTCAGGCTTCATTCTTTTTTTTATGTGGTTCTATTTTGTTCAGTATTTACATGAAAATAGTTTTACAATCCACATTATACAAAACGTAGAGGAGGGCTGGACATGATGGCTCATGCCTATAATCCTAGCACTCTGAGAGGTAGAGGCAAGTGGATTGCCTGAGCTCACAGGTTCAAGACCAGCCTGAGCAAGAGAGAGACCTCATCTCTGAAAAATAGCTGAGGATTGTGGATGGTGCCCGTAGTCCCAGCTGCTTGGGAGGTTGAGGCAAGACAATCACTTGAGCCCAGGAGTTTGAAGTTGCTGTGAGCTATGACACCATGGTACTTTATATAGGGAGACAGAGTAAGACTCTGCCTCAAAAAATAAAAATAAAAATAAAGTAGAGAAAACAATAAAAGAGCAAGAGATAAGTCAAAGACTGTTCGTTGTGCACATTGTCTCTCCCTCCCTCTCTCTCTCCCCCACACACATTCTTTCTCATAAATACTTTAGTTTTGCAGCAATATCATCTCAAATATGTCCTTTAATACTATCAATTCAGTTTTTATAATCCTAAATAAATCGTGTTACATTAAATCCTTTGAATATATAAAGCTAGAACAGCATGCTTTGCGAACCAGCTTTCCATCCTCAAATTGATTATAGCGCTCTAAGGAACTATATGTGGCTTAAGTCAGTGAATAAAAGAAAAAGTTGAAGTCTTCACCTTCTATTGACACAAATATGAATTTGCGTGCATTTAGGCAAAAAATCGAAGATCCTACATGAAGAAATAGTTTATTTCTGTGCTAGTCTGATTTGAGGTATTTTGCCATATTTAATGATAAATTTTTATAATCTATAATCTCAGAAGAATTCCATCCAAAGAATTTAAAAACTGTGACTCTAAATATTACATTTTTAATGCACATTTCAGAATGATGCCAAAAATGGCCCATGAGTTTACTTTTCAGTAGTACTCCTTACTCGGTATTCTTGAATATTCTTTGACAGCTCTTAAATTGTTCATGTCATTGAACATTTTCTGCTTTTGCCCAGGCAGTTAATACTGACAATGCCCCAACAATAGACTTCTTCCTATTATAAATGCTTCTACTATCTGGCAAAACTCAGTACACCCACAGATTCTCAGAATTGAATTTGCCTCTGTGATTATGAATAGTAAACTGATCTTCCTTAAATTTATATTGGTCTTTAAACTTTGGTATTGGAATTTCTCTCTGGTATTTGAAAGTATCACAGAGTAGACTTATAGGTTTTATGTTTTCTCTTAAATGATCATCTACTTTGACAAATGCTCACTTAAATTGACCATCAATTAAAAGAAAAGAATAAATCTAACTCCAGAAAAAATAGAAATGCCGGAAAAATTGTTTAGAGAGAATAGAAAATATTCTTTCATACTAGTAAATGATTAAACTTTCAGGGAGTAACATTTCACTAAAATACAGATGAACTATTTTGGAGCTTCAGCAGAGATTATATTTTTGTCACTTTGTTTTTTGTTTTCCTTTCTTCATCTAAATCACACTACCTATCTGCTGAGTAGCTGTACAGCCTTTTCAAGAGTGTCACCCTAAATGTGGAAAGCTGTTTATCCTTAGTAACAATGCTTTCTATGCAATTCCAAATAGGAAAGTGTTGAAATACAAGAAGCTGGAAAATCAGTAGACATTATAAAGAGAACTGTACTGAAGTAAAGTTGACCCCTTGGTTTTCTCTTATACTGTTTCATTTATCTCTCTCTTTTTTGTTTCAAAATATGAACGGGGTACAAATGTTTTAGGTTACATGGATCACTTTTTTGTTTATTTTTTATTTCAGATTAATATAAGGTTACATACGATTAGGTTATTTTGTTTGTATTCATTAGGTGAAGTCCTCATTGCAGATGAGCCTTTTACCCAGGAGGTGTGCCATACGCCTCTACATCACACCTGACAGGTGAGAGACAGCCTCTCCCCACCTTCTTGAGTTTAAATGTGTTTTTCTCTCATGTGGGCATGTAGTTTTTTATCTACTAGTTTCATTGGATGCTTGCTTTTCCATTCTTTTTTTTTTTTTTTTTTTAGACAGAGCCTCACATTATTGCCTTCAGTAGAGTGCTGTAGCGTCACAGCTCACAGCAACCTCCAACTCCTGGGCTTAAGTGATTTTCTTGCCTCATCCTCCCAAGTAGCTGGGACTATGGGTGCCCGCCACAACACCTGGCTATTTTTTTGCTGCAGTTTGGCTGGAGTGGGTTCGAACCCTCAGTATATGGGGCCAGTGCCCTACCCACTGAGCCACAGGCACCACCCAGCTTTACCATTCTTGTGATACTCTACTTAAGAGGATGTTCTCTACATCATTCTAGGCAAATGCAAAGGATCTGAAGTCTCTTTCTTTATGGTAAATAGCATTGCATGGTACACATATACTAAAGCTTATTAATCCATTCATGGGTTAATGGGCACTTGGGTTGTTTCCACATCTTTGCGACTGTGAATTGAGCTACTATAAACATTCAAGTGCAAATATCTTTATGGTAAATGATTTTTTTTTTCCTTCTGTAGATACCTAGTAATGGGATTGTGGGATCAAATGGAGCATTTATTTTTAGCTTTTTTATAATCTCCATACTTCTTTTCAAAAAGGATGCATTAGTTTGCAGTCCAACCAATAGTGTATAAGTGTTCCCTTCTCTCCACATTCACACCAGCACCTGCAGCTTTGGGACTTTGAGATTTGACCTATTCTTGCTGGGGTTAGGTGGTATTCAAGGTGGTTTTCATTTGCATTTCTCTTACAATTCGGGATAATGAGAATTTTTTCATGTATTTGTTGGCCATTCATCTGTTTTCTTGGGAGAAGGTTTCATTCATGTCACTTACCCAATTATAAATGTGATTTTTAATTCTTATTGGTTAGTTTGAGTTAATCTATAGATTAATCTATACATTAGTTTTATTAATCTATAGTCAATCTATACATTCTCATTATTGAGCCTTTCTCAGATCCATAACATGCAATTATAATACCTTTTCCCATTCTGAAGGGTGTTTGCTTTAATTGTTTGACCTTAGCTGTGCAGAAGCTTAATAGCTCGATCAGGTCACATTTATTTATTTTTTGTGTTGCTGCAATTGCCAATGGGGTCTTCTTCATAAAATCTTTTTACAGGCAGATAGCATCAATACTTTCTTCTAGAGTTTTTAACATTTATGTCTTAGATTTAAATTTTTTACCCAACGTGAGTCAATTTTTTTTAAGTGATGAGAGGTTCAGGTATAGTTTCAGTCTTTTATACATGGCTGACCAGTTCTTGTAGCACCTTTTAGTAAACAGGAATTCTTTTCCCTGGGGTATGATTTTGTTTGGTTTATCCAAGATCAGATGAAGATATGTGGCTGGTTTAATCTTTAGGTTCTCTCTTCTCTTCCATAGATACATGTCTCTATTCTGTGCCAGTCCCATGCTGTTTTGAACACCGTAGATTGTAGTATAACTTGAAGTTTGGTCAAGTGATGCCTCCAGATTTATTTTTATTACTTAGAAATGTGTTGGCTATCAGGGATTTTTTCTGATTTCATAAAAAACAAAGAACTATTTTTTCCAGTTCTTCCAAGTATGCTGTTGGTGTTTTAATGGAGATTGCATTGAATCTGTAGATTACTTTGGGAACTATAGACATCATAACAGTGTTGATTCTTCCCAGATAATAAGCATGGTATGTTCTTCCATTTGTTAACATTTCCTGCTATTTATCTCTTCAGGGTGTCATAGTTCTCTTTGTAGAGAACCTTCACATCCTTTTTTAGGTATAGTCCAGGGTATTTCATTTTCCTTGAAGCTACCGTGAAGGGACTTGTGTCTTTGATGTTATTCTCAATTTGACTATTGTTGGCATATATGAAGGCTACTGAGTTGTGGGTAATGATTTTATATCCCAAACATTACTGTAATTAGTGAACACTTCAGAAGTCTTGTGGTTGAACCTCTAGTGGTTTGTAAGTATAAGATCATATAAGCAAAGAACAAGAGCTTGACCTCCTATGTCCCCATTTTGGTACCCTTGATATCCTTCTCATTGCATTGGCTAGGACACCCAGCACTATGTTGGACAGCAGTGGTAATAGTGGCCATCCTGTCTGGTTCCAGTTAAATGGAAATACTTTCACTCTTATTCCATTCAATATGATGTTGTCTGTGGGTTTGTCATGGATAGTTTCCACCAGTTTAAGAAATGTCCCATGTTCATTTTTTTAAGTGTTCTTATCAAAAAAAAAAGGATGCTGAATTTTATTGAATGCTTTTTCTGCTATTGAGGGGATCATAGGATCTTTGATTTTGCTACTATTTATGTGGGGAATTATATTTATGGATTTGTGTATGTAGGACCAGCCTTGCGTCCCTGGGATAAAGCCCACTTTGACTTTTGTAAAGCTTGATTCCTGGTTATAGGTGTGACCATCACCTAAGGAGTGCTCATTATACCCATTAGGAATTCTTTCTCCACTCCCTTTCTGCCCTCTCTTCTGTGGCTGATTCCCACTGAGTTTTACTTCTCTTTGTGCACTTGTGTTTGTTTCTTCATTCTTGAGATACCACTGAGGAGAATGGGTTCCTGTTCCATGCAGATTGCTGCAAAGGGTAGAATCATTTATCTTTCATGTGAACTGCTCTCTCTTGGAAGCTCTTCTCCTGAGCATTTCTTTTCTCATGCATTTATCATGTTATGAAGACAACACCCCTCCTTCTAGGAAGGAAAGCAAGACATGAGGGTTTTTTTTCAAGATAGGAAAACACTGAGAAAAATGTATTGATATTATTTTTCTCATTAAAGAGAGGGTTCTCTCTTTTTTAATTCTTTAGTATCATCCTTCTCCTGTTAGAGGATTGCATAATATCCTGAAAGCTAGGGCATTGACTAATGAAGTGAACAAGCAAGTAGCATACTACTCACCCTGAGGAAAACCCAGGCCTCAAGTGAAAGCTCTTAAAGAACTGTTGCCTAGTTCACAAATGCAAGAGACTGCACAGAAATGTAGGAGACAAAGCCAAAGCCAAAGCCATAGGACAGTGGTTCTAAAACAAAACCACTTATCAAGAGACCATTCTAAAAACTTGAAAATTTGACCTGAATCAGGCCCTCCAAGAACTGGACTCAGACAATTAGACTTTCTGTAACTGTACAGATCATTCAGATGGTCAGTCAGGATGAGAATGGCAATTGTAGCTTATGCTAATGAATATGCATTTTCATGAAATGCTATTTTCCTGTGAACTTCCTATGAGGGTTCCTACATATAAATTCCATAAACCTGATATGGTGGGTAGATATCACAGAGGAATTCCAAGATAAAATATGATATTAACAAACTTTTGTACAATTGGTTGACTAATGATATCTGCCTAAAATTAGCCCAAGTATGATATACCTATATTTCATCTAACTTCATGATTTAACTGCAATATATTAAAAGGAAAATAAATGAACTCTAAGGCTATATATAGTTTTAAATTATATTCTATTTTCTATGTACACTTTTCATGTAATACTTGCATTATTTTAAAAATAATATGTAAACCATTTTGTAATTTAAATTCTATTTTTCTGTTGATTTATAATCTCATTTCACATATTCTTTATTTAAAATAAATGTCATTGTATACTTTTAAAGTATATGACATGATATTATAGGATACATATAGTTAGTAAAGCCAGTTACCATAGTAAAGCAAATTAATATACTCATTCTCACACACAGTCATCCATTCCTTTTGGTTTTGTGGCAAGAACAGCTAAAATCTACTCATTTATCAAGAATACCATATACAGTAAAAGTTAGTAGTTTTAGTCCTCATGTTGTATATTAGACCTCTAGACTTGTTATTTTACCATCTGCTACTTTGTATTGTCTGCCCTACATTCCTCCATTTCTTCCCCCTGCTCCATTGCCCCAAGATACTCTATCACTATTTTGTTCTCTATTTTTGTGTATTTAATTTGTTTCTTTAGATTTGACATATGAGTGAGACCATGTAATATGTGTTCTTTTTTCTGTATCTGGCTATTTCACTTAACACAACGTTATCCAGATCTCTCTGTGTGGTGGAAAATGGCAAGATCTCATTCAATTTTAGGGTTGAGTAATATTTCCTCGTATATAGGACCACCGTTTCCTTATCTGTTCATCCATCAATGGCCACTCACATTGTTTTCACATCTTGGCTATTGTGAATAATACTGCCATGAACATGCAAGTGCTGCTATCGTCATCAGGTGGTGACTTCATTTCCTTCATGTATATGTCCACAGTTGCCAGTCTACATTTCTGCCAACAATGTACAAGAGTTCCCCTCTCTCCATACCCTCACTAACATTATTTATCTTTTGACATTTTAATAAGCCATCTACTGGGTATGAGTGACATATCATAGTTGCTTTGATTTACATTTTCATGATGATTAATGATGTTGAGAACGTTCATATAATTTATGCCTTCTTTGGATAAATGTCTATTCAGGTATTTTGCCCAACTTTTAATTAGTACTTGTTTTTCCACTATTGAGGGTTTTTTTTTTTTTTTTTTTTTTTTTTTGCAGTTTTTGGCTGGGGCTGGGTTTGAACCTGCCACCTCCGGCATATGGGGCCGGTGCCCTACTCCTTTGAGCTACAGGTGCCACCCTCCACTATTGAGTTTTATGAGATCTTTATAAATTTTGAATAGTAACCTCTTATCAGATTTGAAAAATATTTTCCCCGAATCCATCAGGGTATGAAGACAGCAACTTTCATCCTAGAAGGGAAAGCTAGACATGAGTCATTTTTTTCAAAAAAGAAAAATATTAAGAGAAAAAAGTATTTTCTCATTTTGTTGATTGTTTCTGTTGCTGTACAGAAGTGGGTATTTTTTGTTGTTGTTCTGTTTTGTGTTGTTGTTGCTGTTGTTGTTTTAGTTTGATGTAGTCTCAATTATTAAATTTTGTGGGCGGTGTCCATAGCTCAGAGTGTAGGGAGCCAGCTACATGCACGGGGGCTGGTGGGTTTGAACCCAGCCTGGGCCTGCTAAAACAAAAAAATGGACAGGCATTGTGGTGGGCACCTGTAGTCCCAGCTACATAAGAGGCTGAAGTGAGACAATTGCTTGAGCCCAGGAATTTGAGGTTGCTATGAGCTGTGATGCCACAGCACTCTACTAAGGGCAACAAGTGAGACTCTGTCTCAATTAAAAAATATGTATATATATTAAATTTTGCCTTTATGGTCTGGGTCTTTGATGTGATAGCCAAAAAATCCTTGCCAAGGCCAATGTCCAAGAAATTTTCCACTGTTCTCTTCCAGGGCTTTTATAGTTTCTGGTTTATTTAATCCATTTTGACTTTGTATACAATATAAATGTCTAATTTTATTATTTTCACATATGGAAATTCAGTTTTCCCAGCACCATTATTGAAAAGATCACCCTTTTTCTACTTTATTCTTTTCATCAAAAATCATTTACCATATATGTTTGAATATTTTACTAGATTCTATTATTTTCCACTGGTCTATATGTCTGTTTTTATTCCAATTTTGATTACTATATGGTTGTAAATATACTTTTAAAAGAGGAAGCATTACATTTCTGACTTTATTTTTCTCTCTCATAATTATTTTGCCTATTTGGGGCTTTTTATGGTTCTCTATTAATTTAAGAATTTTCTTTGTATTTCTGGGAAGAATACCCTTAAGACATTGACAGGTACTGTATCATATAGACCTTTTAACAACTTTAATTCTTCTGAACCTTGACCATGGTATATTATTCCAATTATATGTATCTTTTTCAATTTCTTTCATCAGTGTTTTATAGTGTTCAGTGTACAGATCTTTCACCTCATTGGTTAAACTTATTCCTAGGATGTAGCAGCCCATATAGCCTATGGCTAGGAGGAGTGAGAGTTATATGAAATACTTGTATAGTTCAATGGAACACCATAGTGAAAACAGCATGGAGAGAAGGATTTAGCTCGCCAAACAAACGTGATAGCTTGCAAGATGAGAGAAGTGGTGAATTGGCAGTCTCTACACCTGTGCTGTTGAGAGGCATGAGATCAGCCTTATATTAGGCTGGAGGAGAAGGCAGTCAGGAGCATGCACATTCTTTTTTTTTTTTTTAGATTATAAAATTACTATTTTATTTTTACTTTCTTTGCTGAGCTTCTATCTTCATCTTATTTATAGTTACCCATTTATATAAAACAAATTGAAAATGGATGTCACATTAATCTGTATAACTATTCAGAGATGATAATTTTATTTTTTTATTTTTTAATTTTTTTTAATTTAAAAATAGTTTTAATTGACATTCAATAGGCATCTATATTTATGGGGTATGTGTTATATCTTGATACATGTACACAATGTTTAATGGTCAAATTAAGGTAATTAGCATATCCATCACCTCAAACGTTTACCATTTCTTTGTGTTGGGAACATTCAAAATCCTCTTTTCTTAGCTATTTGAAAATATAGAATAAATAATTAACTATAGTAACACTACAGTGCTAAAAAACACTAAAATTTATTCTTCCTATCTAGCTGTGACTTTGTATTCCTTTTTTTTTTTTTTTTTTTTCCTTTTACAGAGACTTTAATTTTTCATATGTTGGAACTTTTTCTCTCTATGCTATCTTTATTATTTTTCTTTCTTTTCTATCACGGACTAGCTTACTCTGACTCTGTCTCCTCTTCTGCCTGCAGAACTCCAGCACGGAGTCTCTCTGTGCTGAAGATTACCAAGCTCTGCTAAAGACTAAGATCTATCTTTCTTTTTTTAAAAATATATGTATGTTTATAAAGTATTTCAAACATACATATGTTTTATATATAAGTATATGTAATACATGCTTTTTTTTGTTTTGCAGTTTTTGGCCGGGGCTAGGTTCTTTTTTTTTTTTTTTTTTTTTTTTTAATTAAATAATAGCTGTGTACATTGATATTATCATGGGACATCATACAATAGTTTCACAGACCGGTTGACACATTTACATCACACTGGTTAACATAGCCTTCCTGGCAACTTCCCAGTTACTGTGTTAAGACATTTACATTCCACATTTACTAAGTTTCACATATACCCTTGTAAGATGCGCCACAAGTGTGTTCTCACCAATCCCCCTCCCTCCACCCACTTCCCCCTTCCCTCCCTCCCTTTCCTCCTTCCCCCTATTCCTAGGTTGCAATTGGGTTATAGCATTCATGTGAAATCAGATGAGGCCGGGCATCTACTCAGATGGCAACCAACACGGATCAGACCTGAGACATCTATCTTTCTAAGAAGACTACTTTAGTGTCTCTCTCTCTCCAGCTAAAGTAGATAGCCCTCATGCACCTAACAGACCTATGCAAGGTAACTTAGAGGTCCGTGTCCGGAACCTAGTTAAGCCCGCCAGAGACATGCCCAGTCTTGGGCCCTGACAAATGGTGTCTGGAATGAAATGTGACACTAGGATTTTTTTTTTTTTATTATCGTAAATGTGATTTTCTCCTTTATTTCTTTTCAGTTCAGTCTCTTTCAGTATCTGTGTATAAAATACTATTGATTTTTGTATGTTGATTTTGAATCCTGTAACTTTACTGAATTTATTTTTTAGTTCTAACTGCTTTTCAGTGGAATCTTTCTTTTTTTTGAGATGAAGTCTCCCTTGTGACCATTGGCAGAGTGCTGTGGCATCTTAGCTCACAGGAACTTCTCATTTTTAGAGAAGAATGGCTTATATTGTTTATGAAATCATAATGAGAACTGGCAGCTGTTTCATAGTTTTTAGCAAGTGTTCCTCAGATTCTTTGTTTTGGGACTATTTGCCATTGTCTTTTGGGAAATATAAAGTATTCTTACATATGAAAACCAAGTAGTAAAGGTACAATTAAATGAATCTGTAGATTTATAGGGTTCGCTACACCATTTTGTGAAGTAGCACATTATTAACTGTATAGAAATTGTGGAAAGTTAAAGGTGTATATTATAATCTTCAGATTAGATAAGTGGTGCTCTAACTTCAGCATGCATAGGAATGATCTAGAAAGCTTATGAACACAGATTGCTGGGCCTTCCTTCCAGAGTTAGATTCTGTATGCCTGAAATGGTACCTGAAAATTTGCATTTCTCAAAACATTTCCAGTGACTCTGATACTGCTGGTTGCAAAAATCACATTTTGAAAACTATAGAACAACTATTAAACAATAATACAAAATGAATTATTATAAAGGCCAATGGATAAATTAAATGGAATTAATTATTTTTCAATTAATCCAAAAGATAGAAGGATAAATTATAGATGCTAAATTTTATACCTAAATCCAACTATATCAATTATCATATTATATTCTAGTGTAACAAAGATAAACTTATCAAAATAGATTTTTTATTATGCAAAATGTAGTTAATGCTACCAATAAGAGAAACACTCTAAAAATAAAGACAAAGTCTTACAAGGGTACATGTGAAATTTACTAAATGTAGAACATAAATGTCTTAACACCATAACTAAAACTAAATAAATAAAGACAAAGATTGAAAGTAAAGAAACTGAAAAATAAATGCCATAAATCACTACATTAACATCAAATAGAATTCAACACAAAGAGATATTAATAGAAATAAAAATATTTTATAATGATTAAAGAAAAAATTTACTAGAAATACACAAAAAATCACAACCATATATACAAGAAAAACAGAGCTTCAAAATACAAATATAGTAGACTTAAAGGGAGAAATTTTCAAGTAGCTAGAGATTTCAATACCTCTCTCAGCAATGAATATAACTACAAATCATCAAAAATGTGTATGATCTATATAGCACTGTTGACTATGTTGATTGATAGACTATTAAAAACAATATGAAAAATAAACATTTATTTTAATAGACTACTAAAAACAACATGAAAAAAAACATCATTTTTGAATGCACGTGTAATGGTCCATAGAAAATGGTCTCAATAAATTTAAAAGCATTATGATTATACAAAAAATTTTTTTGACCACAATGACATAAAATGTAAAATCAACAAACATAAGATATCTAAGAAATGAAGGAATCCTAAATATTTAGAAATTTAACAACACACTGCTAAATAATCTATGGGCCAAAGAAGAATTTACAAGCAAAATTTAAAAATAGTTTGGAACAATGATGAAAACACAGCATCTCAAAATTCATAGAATGCAGCCATCAAAAGGATTAAGAAGAAATTTATAATTTTAAATGCTTATATAAAGAAAGAAAGGGGAATCAATAAACCAAGCTTCTATTTTAAAGCTAAAAAGTGAGGAAGATAAGTGAAGAGTTTAACCGATTCTTTTACAAAATTTGTCAAGATACTTCCATGCCAAAATGTTTTATCACTTTTATTCATAATTTTTTTTTTTTTTTTTTTTTTTTTTTTGCAGCTGATAAAGACTAGAGCCATCCTGAGCAACTGGTAATTTCATCAATCATAAATGTTGCTTTTAAATTTCCAAATGAATAAAGACTTTTGATATTCATTCAATTACCTTAGTTACTTAAGAGATCTATACTTTTGATTGTTATCTTTTTAAAGAAATGTTTAAGAATACTAAACATTCATCTTCTCACTTGGCTAATTGATCATTTATTGACCAGGGGTGGCAAACACGCGGCTAGAGCCGCATGCGGCTCCCGGCCAAAATGAATTTCGGCTCTTTGCCTCTTATTATTTTGTATACTGTGGCTCTTTGCCAAGTTTGGATTTTGTTATGCTGCTTCTGAGGAGGGACCTCT
>CAUYPK010093939.1:0-41956 GCA_963574355.1 Loris lydekkerianus
CATAGGTAAGGCCTTTCCAGTTTGCAATCTCACTGCTGTTGTACTTACAGCTGCCGGTGGGATTAGACTGATCAAACACATGTGACCACTTGCCAGTTTTCCACTGTTTTTGTCCTCCTCTTGGGGTCCAGAAGTCTCTCCTTGACTCCCTGTATCCTCAAAGGGATGATTATAGGCAGATCCCACCAACCAGAGATGCCTAGAGTCTTATCTGCCCAGACTCACGGTGCCCAGTTGCAGGGAAGCTATTACTTGGCTGCCATCTTGCTCTCACTCTCCCTTAACCTTTTATTTTGAAAAATTTCAAATCTTCACAAAAGTTGAAAGAATACTATGATAAAAACAAGGTACATTTGCAATGTTTCTCCAATTATTAATACTCAATTCCATCTGCAGTGGTGTGCTGATAAGCTGGATCTGTGGGGGAATGCATTTGTAGTATCTGCCGATTTCTGTGGTATAAAAACTCCCACCATGGGTGATTTTAAGCAAACAATAGCTTTAAAAAGGCCCTCAAAATTTCTGAATATTTATCTGCTCTCGAGAGCTGGTAAGAGCTGGATGCAGTATATTCAATTGTTTTCTGAACTATTTTAAATAATGTGTAGATATCCCAGCACTGAAAGAAATACTTCAACATGCATCTCCTAAGAATAAAACATTATCTATCATTATCATACTTAAGAAAAAAATTAGCAACATGTTTCCTAATATTAACTACTATACATTTCCTACTAAAATTTCCCCAATTTTCCCTAAAACATCTTTTTTTTTTTTTGCAAATTTTGGCTGGGGCTGGGTTTGAACCCGCCACCTCTGGCATATGGGGCCTTACTCCTTTGAGCCACAGGCACTGCTTTTAATGGTATTTTTTTTAAGATTGAGACTGATCAAAGTTGTAAATTGCATTTGGTGTTTTCTTTAGATTTTTAAATTTTTATTTCAAATGACAAATAATAAAACTATGTAATACTTATGAGGTAATTTGATATTTTGACAAATGTACCATATTTAGCCATGTATAATACTCCATTGGTATAATGCATGCTCATGGTTTTAACCCAAAATTTCAGAAAAAAACTTCCATTTAATTTTTTAATTTAAATTTTTATTTGTTTATATTTTGGTACTTGTTTTTTGTATTGTAATTTTTATTTTATTTATTTTTTATTTTTTTTATTAATA
This sequence comes from Loris lydekkerianus, assembly GCA_963574355.1. Taxonomy (NCBI): domain Eukaryota; kingdom Metazoa; phylum Chordata; class Mammalia; order Primates; family Lorisidae; genus Loris; species Loris lydekkerianus. Next base: position 1,186 of record CAUYPK010093939.1, read on the forward strand.
TTAAATCATAGCTGTGTACGTTAATGAGATCATGGGGCACCATACATTGGTTTTATAAACAATTTGACACATTTTCATCACACTGGTTAATATAGCCTTCCTAGCATTTTCTTAGTTACTGTATTAAGACAATTATATTCTACATTTACTAAGTTTTACATGTACCCTTGTAAGATGCACTGCAGGTGTAATCCCACCTATCACCCTCCCTCTGCCCATCCTTCCCCCTCCCTCCCCTCCCTCTGTATTGTAATTTTTGTTATAAAAAGACCTATTTTATAATTGTGGAAAAGTATAATAACAAGAGACTATCATAATTTATTCTTATAAGTTTATTTATATTTCTCAATTAAAATAATTTTTAGTATTTCCCCTCACTTAACATGTTTAAAATGGTAGTGAGGGAGTGTAAGGAATTATGCTGTAAAGTTTATGTACCACCTAGAAATAAAACTGAAATTCAGTGTTTTATTTACAATAACTTTAAAACCAAAAAATTCCCTCTTACAAGACTGGAAAAGCAGGTATCCCATGTACTCAACACCAACACCAAACCAATAGACAAACAGCTATATGCCCACAACAGAGAAAAAAATAACTAAATTCAAGTTGAGGGTAGGAGAAGGGAGGAGAAAGGGGACCTTGTAAGCTCCACCATGGTACAAGAAAGAATTACACTTTTAACATATATGTGTAAGTGAAAGAATTAAAAACATTTATATAGACACGGAATTGGTACTACCCACATATAACATGCATCTTTATTTTCCCTCAAAATCTGGGCCAAAAGTAGGCTTTATACACGGAAAAGTGCAACATATTACAGAATGATTCTATCAAGCTAACATACTCATTATCTCATATATTTATCATTATTTTATAGTGACAACATTTAAAATATGTTCTTATAGTGATTTTGAAATATACAACACATGGTTATTAACTCTGCTCACCTTGCTGGGCAAGAAATCTTTTTTTTTTTTTTTTTGAGACAGAGTCTCACTATGTCACCCTGGGTAGAGTGCTGTGGCATCACAGCTCACAGCAACCTCCAACTTTTGGGTTTAAGGGATTCTCTTGCCTCAGCCTCCCAAGTAGCTGGGACTACAGGTGCCCGCCACAATGCCTGCCTATTTTTTGTTGCTGTTGTTTAGCTGGCCTGGGCCAGGATCAAGCCCGCCACCTTTGGTGTATGTGGCTGGCATCATAACCATTGTGTTATGGGCGCCGAGCCAAGAAATCTTAAAAACTTGTTCCTCCTGTCTAGCTGTTGTTCCCTTTGGTCAACTTCTCCCCTTCACCTAGTCCACTCACCCCACCCCCAGCCTCTCGCAACCACCATTCTCCTCCCTACTTCTCTTTAGTTTCTTTTAATCTGAACTAATTCTCCTGTCTTCTTTTTTGGTTGTTCTTTTCGTGACATTCTTCTTTTTGAAAGAATCCAGGTTGTTGTCTATAAAATGTGCCACATTCTGGTTTAATGTGGTTGTTCCTCGTGGTTGATTCAAGTAAACAGTTTTTGGGCAAAATACTCCACTGGTGTACCTCTTAACAAAAGGCCCAAAGAATGTCGGATTATCCCTCCACTGGTGATCCTGAATTTGATTGTTCAAAGTAGTAACAATCAACTCCCCATTAAAAAGCTAACTTTCTCTCGTTGAAATTAGTAAACAATTTATGAGGTAACTCACTGATGCTGTGTAAATATCCTCTGACCCCCAAACCTTTAACTGTATGGTTAGTGTCTGTTGATAAGCCTTGCCTGGATCAATTATTACTTTAGGGGGCAAAATACTGTATTGTAACTTTCTATCACTCCTACATTTATCAGATAACAGTCTATTTTTTTGATTTTTTTTTTTTTTTGAGTCCATTTTATGGACTCATGGACCTTTAAAAAAAATCAATGGTTTGTAATCCGTTGTTGTCATTTTCTTCTTAATGTTCGTATTTTATCAAGCCTGGCTAGCAGAAATCTCTTCAAACAGGGTCCTATGTCCTTTTGACATGACTCCATTGATCTTTAAATGTTTCCTTTCTTTCTGGCACTCCAAGATTCCCCAGGCTCATTTGTGTTTGCTCTGCACCAGAGCTAGAAGCAGTTATGTCTTCAAAGAACCCCTATTTCTTTTTTAATTATTATTATTAATGTAAGGGTCCATATGCTTAGGTTACACTGTTTGTGTTTGTTAAGTCAAGTCCAAGTTGTAGCTGAACCCTTCACCCACGAGGTGTGCCGTATATGAACCCTGATTTCTTTAGTGGGAAATGATATTTAGAAATCAAGATCTGGGTGCTAGGTGTACTCACTGCTGCAGGGATATAATTGCATTTGGGTTTTGCCAGGTGACATGGTTGGGGGAAAATTATATATATATGAAAATATATAAATTAGCTCATACACGATATGTAATTTATAAATACAGTATACATAAAATTTATATAAATTTGTATAAAACTATAAATTAAAATATTTATTTTGTATTCTCTAATCCCCAGCAACTCGGAATACGATTTTATTTAGAGATAGAGTGTTTACAGAGGTCATCAAACAAAATGTGGTCATTAAGGTAGGTCCTAATCTAGTAAGAGCCATGTCCTTATAAAAAGAGGAATTTGGACACAGACGCACATATAGAGGGAAAGAAGATGATCTGAAGGAGGGAGAAGACAGCTACCTGCAGGCCAAGGGGAGAGGCCTGGAGCAGATCACCCTCTCCTCACAGGCCCAGAAGAGCCCCATCCTGCCCACACCTGCATTTTGGACAAAGCCAGCAGATGATACATTTCTGTTGTTTGAGCTGTTTGTAATTTGGTATGACAGCCCTATCAAATTGATTCAGTACTGTAACAAATCACCCCAAATGTATCAGCATCAGCTTAAAATGACACATACATATTATCTTACATTTCTGTAGATTAGAGGTGTGGGGTGGATCACACCAAGGTGTTGGCAGGCCTGCCCTGCTTTCTAGAGTCTCCAGGAGAGAATCTGTTTCTTTGCTCAGTGAGGTTGTTGGTATAGTTTAGTCCCACATGGAGGTAGGACTAGGGCCTTACTTGCCTGCTGTCAGCTGTGGGCCACTGCCAGCTCACAGAGACCACCTGCACGCCTGGGTGTGTGGCCCCTTCTTCTGCGTCTTCACAACCAGCAAAGCCAGCTTGAGTCCTTCTCCTGCTTTGAGTCTCTCCTGCCTCCTCCTCCCTGTCCTTTCCCTCCACCTCTTTTCTCCTCATTCATGGTTTAGGGCCTGTGTCATCTCTTTGGGCCCACTCAGATAATCTGGATTTGTCTTGGAATAATCTTCCTGTCTTAATGCTGCCTTAACTCTATCTGCAAAGTTCCTTTTGCCATGTGACATAACATACTCACAGCTTCCACGTGTGGACATCTTGGAAAGGGGAGCACTATTCTGCCTCTTATATGACATCAATGTATTTATTTATTTGCTTTGTCCAACAATATACATAGAATAGTTTCAGAATTCCAGTACATTACAATTGCTAAAAAATAACCAACTAAGTAAAATTAAAATTTCTTTGAAGGTTTTCTTATACCCAGAATATTTCCCACTGAGATAATGCACACAGGATGCTACTTGAATTCTTTTCTCTGTGTGGTTAGATTATCAATTTGATACACAGCTAGATTCTTTTGCTCCTGTTTATATTCAGTGTAAGATCTGCCTGTTTTTCCATCTTTTCACATTTAATTTTATTTTGCAGATTAGTAAGACTTACTATCTGTATCTCAGTTCCTGAGTTCCAGACGGTTCTGCTGGGAGCCTGCTGCCCTGATTGCTGCCACTGCTGTCCCATATGTTATACAAGTCTATCATCATTTTCATCAACTACAGCCATTTACTGCAGATTAAATACTGAGAACTAAAAAGAGCAGAGCTTTCCTGGCCCAGGGTGTGAGGGTGTCATTGGAGAACCAGCCTCAGACTGTACAGAGAAGCCCAGATGAAAGGCCCAGGCCTGCTGAAAGGGAGAGCACTCAGGATGGTCTGATGCTTGGGGTGCCTGGGGAAAACCTCATGGAAGAGGTAAGACTTCATTCCAAGGGTTTTAACAATGGAGGGCAGCATGAGAAAAGGCAAAAAGGTGTACACCAGTGTGTTTAGGAAATAATTAGCCCCCCAGCTTGGAGGAGTGCAGCACGCACTTGGGCTGGACACAGGGAACAAGCCCCGGGTTCAAAGGCTGCCCACTGGACCCTGGGCAAGTCATCCCTCAGCTGTCGCAGTTTCAATTTATTCAACTAAAAATTGTAGATAAGATTAAGAATTGCAGCATTCTTGGAATGCTTTGATAAAAAGAGAGGGTATTTTTCTTTTCTTTTTCTTTTCTTTTTTTTTTTTGAGGCATAGTCTTACTTTGTCACCTTCAGTAGAGTGCTGTGGTGCTACAGCTCAGAGTAACCTCAAACTCTTGTGCTCAAGCAGTTCTCTTGCCTCAGCCTCCCAAGTAGCTGGGACCACAGGTACCTGCCACAATACCTAGCTATTTTTCTTAGAGACAAGGTCTTGTGCTGGTTCAGGCTGGTCTCGAACTCCTGAGCTCAGGCAATCCACCTACCTCGGCCCCCTAGAGTGCTAGGATTACAGGCATGAGCCACTGTGCCCAGCCTGAAAAACAGAGTTTTTTAAGGGAAATACTGGGTGGGTGTGGGGGGGTTGGAGAATCAGGTTCGAAGCTCATGGTATAGGCCCTTCATCACCAGGCTGAGAAGTCTGGATTCTGTCTAACAGGCAATAGGAACCAATGGGAGGACTTGATAAAACATAAGTAATAAAGAATTTGTTGTTGGAGAAATTAAAACATGAGTATACAAAGTATAATTTGACTGTAGTTAATAACATCATAGGTATGTATTTCTGCAATTTTTTTTTTTTTTTTTTTTTTTACTAAGCCATATGTACTAATAATCTCTCCCTACTAACATTTTTTCTCCTTAACCAATGAAAAGCATTTTGCAGGATGAATCAGTATAACCTATTCCCCTTGGAAAGGGGAGCACTATTCAGCCTCTTATATGACATCAATTTGAATACATATATAGTCTCTAATTTTACAACATGCTAAGTACCGTAAAAAAGTGTATCTCTGCATAATTACATACCAACACACTTACATAGAAAGGGGATTTCTGTATCAGAGGCTCTCAAATGCTAAAGAGGTATTAAAATTACTTGGAGGTTACGTTAAGACACAAATTGCTAGACCCACCCTGAGAGCTTCCGCTCTAGTAGATAAAGGTTAGGGCCTGAGAATTTGCTTTCCACCAAGTTCTCATGAGATGCAGATGCTGTTGGTCTCTATCAACCTTTGAGAACCATCTTTCTGTATGATGTATTCTTGAAATTAGAATTTCCGGGCCAAAGCTTATGTGAACTTTTCACTTTGATGAATCCTGAACATTGTCCTCAACAAAGACCGCATCAATCTGTATTCCCGCCCACTGTTGTTCTTTCCTGCATGTTCTTTCCTTCACGTAACCAACACCGGCTATTGCATCTTTCACTTTTTTTAACCAATCAAATGGCAAAAATGTGTAAGCTCACTATTATTTTATTTTGCACTACTCTGAGTGCCTTTTGATATATTTTTATCTTATTAAAAGAATGTTTACTGCAAAAAAATTAAGAACTACAAATAAGCATAAAGAAGATTAAATTATCCACAATTCCACCAATAATAGATTATATTTTTAACCTGTTTTTTTTTTTTCTCCACTTAATGACATACTCTGAACATTTTTTCTGTATGATGTCATTAACTGCTCTTTTCCAATATCAGCCTGAATGGCTGCATCATATCAATGGAATGTTTCCAAAGGAGAGTTAACAGCACATGATGATATTTAGAGGAGATTGATCGAGCCACCTGATTTATTATAGAATGGAGAAAGATGAGGAAAGCAAGAAGTCAAACTATAGAAATCCTACTGGAGAGTGGTGATGGTGGGGTTAGATGGAGAGGAGTGAGCACAGGAACGTTAGAAAGAAAGCATCAGCAATCTTGTTAGCGTCCATGATGGAGGGTGAGGGTTGATGCAAGGCTGGCTCCAGCAAGAGTCTCCAGGTACTAGGATCGTAAACTTGGGGAGGCTCAGCAAGGGAAAAGATCACTTTTCCTATCTCTGATATACGAATTTATCTCAGTGTAGGCATTTAGGAGATGGAAGTTAACTTTTTGGAGGAAGAATTTTATTTAAAAGAGCAGCACTTTAAACCCCAGAACCCACGCCTGATGCCCCATCTCAGTGTGTGCACACATATTAAGGTGAGGTAGAAAGACCACATACTTACGTATTAAAAGCACCGTGCATCACTGCTTCACTTCTTGTGACCTTTAGCAAATCTCATCACATCCTTGAACTTTCTTTCTATAGGATGATAGTAATAATATTTACTTCTTAGGGTTGTCATGAGAATTAAGTGAGATGATCTATGGAAAGTGCTGGTCCACAGCCAGCAGATGTTTAAGAAGTGGCAGTTTCTTTTATCACTGTAAGAATAGCAATAATATGGAGTAACAAAATCCCTATGGATCATCCCACAAATTGGCCCTCCTTAGAGAAGTGCTCATGGCTGGCCTAGGTATGTTCATTTAGTGAAATGAAACTCATCAAGGAGATAAACAGAATTCTGAAACAGTTCCTTGCGTGGGCAGCTCTCTGCACTGCTGGGCAGAGTGGGCTGTGGCGCAACTCTTGAACTGAGGCTTTGAGGAGGGATCTGGGGAGACCGGGTGTGCTGAACACCTCCACAGGTGTCTTGGGAACATTGCAGAAATTTATGCAGCAGAAGCAGCGAGGACTTTAAATCAATACTGATAGACCAGGCCCTCAGGCTTTCTTCTTTCTTCTGTCTTCTTCCCAGCACATGAGGAATTCAGGTTCAGGGTTAGCTCTTGTCTCAGACACAGATTGTAATAAGTCTATAAGTAGGTCAACACCCTCAAAGTGAAGACAGTAACATGGTAAATCAGGAGCAAATGGGCTATGGCATTTCAAAGTGCCTGGCGTGACATCCAAGAGCAGTGAGCACTTGCTGTTGGGTTTCTTGGGGAACCTCTCTAAGGCTATCTTCCTGTAGACCAGCCGTGCCAGAAGATGCTGTTGTTTCAGCCACCTGACAGAGACACCAAAATAGCCATCACTCTTTTCCCTTAACCAGCAACTCCCTGACACATCCTCCTAACGTAACTCCTGTCTCTGGAGGTTGGAAGAAGAGAAAACGTCCACCTGATCCCAGTGCCCCATTTGCTTTAGATGACGTGGTGCACATTTCTGCACGGCAGCCAGCAAGTGAACTGGCAGGACACTGCGCATGGATCTGGGCAGAAAGTTCTGCTGGGGAAAGGGAACCATCATGTATTTACTCAGTATTTATAAACCAAGCCCTGTTTTATGTCCTTGTTCAATCTTATTTTCACAATAAGCCTATGAGATGGGTACCTTTTATTACCCTCATTTTATAGAGAAGAAACCAAGACTCAGATTAAGTAGACAGACAGCCCGACAGGTACAGCTGCGTCCCCCTTTCTAGCTTTTGTTCTTTCAATTTGTGTTTATAATACATGTTGCTGTCATCTTGATCGCTTGTGATATCAACAATCCTCCAACCCTCATAAAATTCCATCTATGGACCTGTCTGTCCAGTTCCATTCCATCCCCAGCCAATACAGTGAGGACTGGACTCAACTCTGAATCTACCATAGTGCTAAACAAACTCACAGCTCCAGAGTGTACTATCAAGCCCATGTTGATGAGACAGTGAATAGTAAAGGAGGCAAATTATATTTTTTAAGCAAAGCCCAATATGTTTACTCATTTTTAAAACAAATTTTCATGCAGTGTGGACCAGTTCTTGATTTTGTTTTAACAAGACCATTATGTTTTCAAAAGTGCGATGAGTGAACTGTGCTGTGTCTGCTGCCTGTCTGCCCCAGTCCTTTGCTCTTTCTCACCGTGCAAGTGTGTACACGTGCACACATGTGTGTGAGTGTGTGTGTGTTATGCATTTCTTCCGTTCAGAGATGCTCACAGCTGTTTCCTTCCTCTCTCTCCCTCTCTGGGGCAGCTTTCATTCTTCCCCCTAGGCACGCCTGGGCCCCATGTAAACTCCCCACAGTATGATTGCTTCCACACTTTTCTATGCTTTAAAGAATATCAGCAGAGAACTGCTTCTTGATCCCGCGAGAGGAGCCCTCCCTTACGAAGCGATCACTGTTGGTGAAGGAATGTCGAGGTGACCTTCTCTGCTTCTAGCTCCCTGGCACCTCCACACCCGCCTTCCTGTTGCTTCCCTCCACACCAGCCCCCCTCTGTTCAGTGCCTCCTTTTCTAAGTATTTCTGGTGAAGCTGGCTTTTCTGTTTCTCAGATGCTGATGACTTGAATCACTTGGTTATTCTAGTCTTTTAAAAACTTTTATCTCTATCAAGTTTAGCTATTTTATTTTGAAACCAAAATATGGAAGAGTCTATTGTTCCATCAGTGCCTGAAGTCCCAAGAGACAGGGCTTCCATTTGCTCCGGTGGCATCAAAGGCTCATGCCTTCTTTCACCCACCAAGCATCAGGAATGTACTGGCTGGGCTGGGTCACAGCAGTCCGGTGCTGCTGATCACAATGTTCTTGGTGGGCAGGGCTCAAGCCACGAAGGCAGTAGCCAGAGCATCTCAGCCCTCGTTTTACTCGAGGTGCTGTGCTAGTCCTGAGTGGATGCAGGATTTCACTAATCTTATCCACACCTCTCTAGAAGATTCAATCCCACATTCCTAGAAAGTAAAGACTTTCCAAAGACCTTTGTCCAGTCATCAATTTTACCGACAAGAAATCTGAGCCCAGGAAAGTCAAATGGTTTGCCCAAGACCACACAGCAAAAAAGTGGCATTGACAAATGGCCACCAGGCCTCTTCTAACTCCCAGTTCAATGCACTTTCTGTTTCTCCACAGTGGGCAAGCATTCTGAACACCAAACACTCACACTAGAAAAAAGCTTGGTGTGTTGAAGAATGGTATTGAGGTCTGCTGTTGCTCTGTTGATGTGGTCAGTATGACTCGTGTCCTGCCCAGACATTGACTTTGAAAGCTGCCATCTGGGTTGCCACCATAGTATCCAAACGCTGTTTCTCTCATGTCTGGGTAGCTAAGTCAGAAAGAGCACATCACATTTTCCCGATGGCATGCCTTTCTTTTCACAAAAGAGAACTTGTATTAAGCAACAAAACTAAAGATTTGCTTACATTAGCATAGGTTCAAGTGTAAAAATTTTTTTTTTTTTTTTTTTGTTGAGGCAGAGTCTCACTTTGTCGCCCTTGGTAGAGCGCTATGGTGTCACAGCTGACAGCGACCTCTAACTCTTGGGTTTAAGCGATTCTCTTGCTTCAGCCTCCCAAGTAGCTGGAACTACAGGCCCCCGCTACAATGCCTACCTGGTTTTTGTTGCAGTTGTCATTGTTGTTCATCTAGCCCAGGCCAGATTCACACCCACCAGCCTGGGTGCATGTGGCCGGCGCCCTACTGACTGAGCTATGGGCACTGTCATAAAAAACTATTAATAATAAAATTTGGAGCAAGATTTTAAAAAATAGAGTTAAAAATTGGGAGGAATTTACTTCTTAAACTTAAGCCTTTCCCTCTTTTCTACACATGGCTTTAAGAAGCAATGCTTAACTGTTCTTCTCAGCCACAGAATTAAGGTAATAAAGTATTTTTCCCCCTGACATTTACAGTTTGCTTGTAGGGTTTTTCCTCTAAGGAAATACGTAATCTGTCACTGCTTTTGAGCTAATCCCAAGAAAAATTATTCTTTACTTTTCTATGTATGTCCATTCTAATATGTAAAAAATTTTCTGTGGCTGTTATTAAAAGCAGAACCAAAAATCCTAGCCTATAACAAAAATTAATTTTTAAAACACATTGACAGAAAGCATTATGTGGTTTTTAGAGACAGTAGGTGATTTATTCATAGGTGGTCAGACCATCTAAAATAGTCCAGAACTCCCATGAATGTTTTTCAAGTACCTTTGTTCCAGTATCTTGCCACCTTTCTTGGGTGAGTAATTTCTAAAACATTATTTACACATTCTTGCATAACAACGGCCCCAGGACCACATTGGCAAGAATGACTTACAGACCAAAGAACTCTGGTACCCAATCAATGAAGTATAGTAGGTGGCTGCCTAGGATGAAGACACCCAGACAAGTAACAAGGGATACATCCATCAGCCAGTCTGGTTTGGTCAAGGCTCTTTGATTGTAGGACCAGACAGTTTAAGTAAAGATGAAGGTTGTCTGGGGATATCAAGATCTGTTGTAAATTGGAGCTGGGAGCTGGAATGCCATAGGGGGCTGAGGCAGACCTTTGCCCACCATGCTCTCTGGGTGTGGGGCACCTGGCCTCTGTCCACCATGCTCTCTGAGTTCGGGGTGCCCAGCCTCTGGTCCTGCTTGTGCAGCTCCATTCTTCTCCTAGGACATCCGGTCCTCCCAACTGGTGGAGGCCCATTCCCCCGTATTGAGCCTGCGTCTTGAATGCCAGGCATTTAAGTCCTAACTCTTCTAGCCATGTCAGTCTGATTCCCACAGGTGATTGCTCAGTGCTGAGTATCTCAGCTCCAAATTTCAGAAAGAGGAATGTGGCTGGTCTGGGCTAGATCAGGAGTAATCCAATGCACTGCAGCCATGGAATTGTGCTTTATAAGCATGATCCTCTCAAAGGCCATTCATCAAGGGCAAGAGGGTGGAGTCGTTACCAGGGAAAAAAGATGTAGGCTGCTTAGTATGGCACAGTGTGGGGCAGCAAAGCACAGATACCAGAGGCAGGGTGGGCGTGGCATTCAGATCCAAGTTCTACCACTTACTAATTAACCTTGACAAGACAACTAACTTTCAATTTTTATTTCCTATTCTGTATAATGGGGACAAAAACTACCTCAGAGTGTTAGAGTGAAAATTAAATAAGATGATGTGTGCCAAGTGCTTGGCACAGAAAAGTACACACACAGACACACAGGCATACACATACAGACACACACAGACACAGACACACACACAGACACAGACACAGACATACAGACACAGACACACACACAGAGAAACACACAGACACATACACAGACACACACAGACACAGACACACAGACATACACACACAGACACACACACACACACACACACAGACACACACACAGAAACAGACACAGACACAGATACATAGACACACACAGAGACACACCCAGACACACAGACACACACACAGAAACAGACACAGAAACACACAGACACACAGAGACAGACACACACACAGACACAGACATACAGACACACACGCATAGACACACACACAGACACGCATAGACACATACACAGACAGACACACAGACACACACACAGACACACACGGACACACAGACACACACACAAAGAGACACACACATAAACACATTGTTAATTTTCTTTTGCTCTTGCACATGCTGGGCTATATGCTAAGTTTTCTCGTGATGTGCACAGAGCAAACCATTACATTTGGACTACTGACAAACCAAGAACTCTGTAACACAAAAAGAAGTTATTACATAAACACTTCTCCAACATCTCTCTTTTGGACACCAAATAGCAAAATAGTAACTGCCATTTGCACAGAGCTCCAGGTATAGAAAATGTTTCTCCCTAATGTTGTCTCTTTCCTCCTCTTAATAATCCCGGGAGATCAATACACTTACTAACCTCCTTTTACAGTTACAAATTGGCTAAGGTCACGGGGCTTGTAATTAGCAGATTGGTTTAGCTTTTCCGTGCACTCACTAGACAATAATTAAAATCTGTGTTGGCTATTTCAGGAGCTCAGCTCCCATTTTATTATTTAATCCCCCATCCCCTTCTCTCCACTGCTGGAGACAAGGTCCAGACACTTGACCACGATTGCTAAAAGCCCTTTACAACTGGTTCCAAACCCCCTTTCCAGCCTCTATATAGCCCACTGCCCAAATACACCACACTCCCCCACACTTACCCACACTCCTGGGTGTTTTCTGTTTTTTTATTTTTGAGATAGTCTCATTCTATCACTCAGTAGAGTGCTGTGATGTCATAACTCACAGCAACCTCAAATTCTTGGGCTCAAGCAGTTCTCTTGCTTCAGCCTCCCGAGTAGCTGGGACTACCGGCACTTGCCACACACCCGTCTATTTTATAGAGATGGGGTCTCACTCTTGCTCAGGCTGGACTCAAACTCGTGAGCTCAGGTTATACTCCTGCCTTGGCCTCCAGAGTGAGCCATTATCCTGAGAGTGTCCTTCTTCATCCTCTATTCAGTGAAGACCTATGAAACTTTTCAAGGTCCCCGTTTGACCCCTCCTCTGGAAAGCCGTCCTGCCAGCTTCATAGGAGGCAGCATTTTGCCTTCCCTCTTCTGGAATTCACATGACTTCAAATTGGATCCACCGCAGACTGATGGCAACAAAAGCGTCTGCACCTTCTCGTTCCCCAGTAGGTTCTACGGCACCAGATACAGTGTCTTTAGCAACACTATAGGTTCCACACCTGCCGGGTAAGGGTCTGAGCCCTTGGGACAGCACTGGTCTTTGTCAGACTGGTTCAGAATCAGGTGTGGCTGAGCCCCGCAGGTACCTGGGAAGGAGGTAGTCTTACCTTATAAGACATGTGTCAAAGGAGCAGCGGCCTCTGCCACTACTGCAGAGTTTAAATGAGCCCCTAGAAAATAATTTTTTAATATAAAAAGCCTTAGCTGTCCTTATGTCCCATAAGACAACCCAATCGTGTGACTGGGCTTCTGCCTCTGTTTCCTACCAAATCCTTCCCTCTGGGCTGGCACTCTTCCCTGGGCCCCTCTTTGCCAGCTAAAGTGGCTCTGGTCAGTCCCCCTCTCATGGCAAGGGAGCACCAGTTGAAAGGCTTCAGCTTTCAATGCTCTTATGGGGAAAGCTTAAGTTTGCTAAAGATTAAGTTCAAAACCAAGGTTAATTCACTATAGGGAAATGCATAATGATAGAAGAGTAACTGAGAACCGTAAACGTGCCAGACCTGACTATATTTTATTGTCCTATACTGATTGACTCATAATGTTGGACCTTCTTGGATAGCAATGGCTTCAATCACGTCTGAATTCACCAGCATCTTTGGGCCCTGGCCCTCGGGCAATTTGATACCTTTCTAGAAGATAAGCTTCTGAACTAGAAATGATTACAGCCTCCAACCCTTTGCTTCCATCCCCTACAGCAGACTCTCTGAATAGCTTGGTGGCATTTTCCCTGAGATGGGACTATCTACAGTTTCCCCCTTGGGAACCAGGCCTTAAAAATAAATCTCAGGATGGGAGAACGCACCAGTCTTTGCTTTGTTACCCAGAGGGTCCCACCTTAATACAACACCATGTTTAGAGTCCTTTAACTGAAGTCCAGGAGCTGCTGCTGGCTCACCAAAGCAGGGTGTTCTGATACTGTCCTCCAGCCTCATTCCCCTCACGCTGTCATTTCCAGCTAAGAAGGTTTTTATTCGGTGTGCCTGTTTGCCAAAACTCATATAAATCAGAGTGTGCACTTTGCAAGGCTTAGGTTTGATTAATTTTTAAAAATTGAGAAGCTGCATGAGTGGGGTTTGAGATTAAGTGTGCAAAGATGTCTAGGGGCAGCCTCCCCACCAGCCTTCAGATTGAGATGGATGAGGAGCATTGCTGGGTTTGAGCTGCTCATAATTGAAAAAGTGTGTGCCCAAAATATCATGTTTGTTCTGCAAGAGCCATAATGCTAAGGCTTTCCATTAGAGCCTCAGTAACAGAACGTTTTCAGCTTTAAGTGTCCCAGATACTCTCGGTGTGTGCTATGGTTACCAAGTAAGGTTAAGAATGCCCAAGGTAAGGGAAATCTGGAGGGGAACAGTATGATCAATTCCTACCAGGGCACTGTCTCTAGGCTTCCCAGGGAAAGCAGCATAAACCACAGATGAGTAGCATCTGAGTGTGATTGAAGCAGAGAGGGGCAAAAGTGAACCACACAAGTCCAGTCTGCTAACCCTGGAGGCTGCACCCATGGTGACCACCGCAGTCCTCCCAGCAGGTACAGTCCAAGCTGTTGGGCACCCAACTCTGGGGTCCCCATCCCCATAATCTTCCATATAAGTGAATGTGGTTTCGGAAGTTGCACAACATGGTGACTGTGGGAAACTAAAATGTGGGCCCCATGGCTGGTATTACAGTCCAGTCCTCTCCCAGCCCTGAAATTGTATCCAGGGCACCTTCAGAAGCAGCTGAGGAATGGCATTCACATGAGCGCCTTCAGAAAATGCTGAGCACCTGCTCTGGGCAAGGTCTCGTGAGGAAGGCAACACGAATGAGAGGTACTTGGTGAATATATAAAGGAACACAATTTTTTTTTTGAGACAGAGTCTCACTGTTGCCATGGTCACTGGTACTTTGCTACGGTTCTGATGGGCCAACACCTGACTTGCTACAATGCCCCTCCAGTAACCAGTCCCCATCTTTTCCCACTCCACCCTCCCCTGATGATTCCATAACTCCTTTCATTTTAAGTGACCTAATACAGGCCACAAATATAAACATCTGTAGATTATACCTTGGAGTTAGAATGCCTCCAATTCTTGCTCCCTTTGGAATACTTTAATGTCAATGTTTAAAAGTTCTACTAGTGTTTTGTGAGTGCGTGTATTCAGACTCATCATCTGTACACAAATAATTCACAGAATTATTTCTAGTTAAGCAGAGGACCCTGAAACCAACTTTGCATGTGAATCATAAATTAAAGTATTAAAATATTGGGCAAAATTTTTGGACAAGATTTTATTTTCATTGCTGGTCTGTTGAGTTGGAATAAGGGTCATACATGGCAGCTAAGGAGAAGAGTGCAGAAAAAGGGACTGATTTTACTTATTTTTCCAGAAGCATCACATAAGACTTAAGAAGACATCAATTAGCACAATATTCTGACAACTTGCGGAGTGTGTGGAGTTGTTAGCATGAAGACTGAAGGGGCAATTTAATAGACACCTGATCCAGAGTAAGGGTTACAAATGGGGAGTACCCAGGTATCCGCTTGTAAGCACTGTCAGGGGAATTGCTCCCAGCACAGTGGCCCCGGCTGCCTGAGGTTCTGAGGGCAGAGGTTTGAGGTACGATTCTGAAGTATTCAGGTGGCCAGGGGACCACACTGAGCAACCCACATTCTCAGTTAAAACCTGATGACCAGTGGTGAAGGTATGCGCAGGGCACACAGGCTTCATCTGACTATTCTTAAAATGTATCGATAGGTTTATTTTCTAGAAAATAAAAGTAAAAAAAAAAACCAGAACCAAACCATCCCCTCGCTATCTGCTTAATTTTCCAAATACCTCCACATCTCCGAGACATAGTGAGTGAGACAGAGGATGGAAGTGAGGAGGCAGAAAGAATCTCCCCTGGCCTCCAATTCCTGCCTCTATCTGGGTCTCTGTGTGCACTGAAATTCTTTTGCACTTGTTGAAAAGCCACATAGGGGATGCTTGGTCAGAAGTTTGGCCACTTCCAATCAGTCCAGGTGACAGACTGACAGTGTATATGAAGGGGTGCTTTTGTACAAAACCCTCCAGAGAACAGATGGGGGGGGGGGGGGCCCTGCCAAGTCCACAGGTGTACACGCTCCTCCACGTCGCCAGGATGCATTTTCCCCACAGGGTGAAAAGGCACAGTCAGAAATTCTTTTCCTAATGGCTAAGAACCCAAACATATGTGACTGATTAGAGCTAATATCTCATTTCTAATTCCACTGATTCCTTAAAAAGAGCTAGTCCCAAAGACCATGGCTATGCTCAGCAATCCTCCCCCACTGTGGTCACTGCCGCTTGCCGAAGAAGGGGATGGCTGGTAGGGACTTCTGTCAGATGGGCAGTGAGGATTCCTGCTTCCCCAGTGTCAGTGCAGACTCAATCCCCAAAACACACACCTGTGGTCAGATCCACATAAACCTGCCTATGGGTCTCTCTCACTGCTTTTCTTTTTCTTTTTTAAAAATTTGAGATAGAGTCTCTGTCACCCTGGGGAGAGTACCATGGCATCATAGCTTATAGCAACCTCAAAATCTTGATTAATCTTCTTGCCTCAGCTTCCCAACGCCCAGCTAGTTTCTCTACTTTTAGTAGTGACAGGGTTTCGCTGTTGCTCACGCTGGTCTCAAACTCCTGAGGTCAGGCAATCCATATGCTTCCATCTCCCAGAGTGCTGGAATTACAGGGGCGAGTCACCGTGACATAATACAGACCACGAATATAAACATCTGTGGATTAGACCCTCACTCTGGGTCAGGTGTCTATTAATTGCCCCTTAGGTCTTCAACAACTCCACACACTCCACAAGTTGTCAGAATATTGTGCTAATTGATGTCTTCTCTTTAAGTCTTATGTGATGCTTCTGGAAAAATAAACAAGTAAAACCAGTTCCTTTCTTTTTCTGCACTCTTCTGCTTAGCTGCCATGTATGACCCTTGTTCAAACTCCACAGACCAGCAATGAATTCCCATTCTTTCCCATTTTTAAGCCACACAGAGCCACCATTAGTAAGAAGCTCCTTTCTGAGCTCAAGAACTTTCTGACTTGTACATGCAGAGTGTGTCCCTTCTCCTTAGTCTTTTCATCTTCCCACAGTTTAGTAGAAATGCCTCTTGATGGCCTTTATTTCAGTTACCACAGGAAATAAAGGAAAAGCTTAGGCCCCAGCCACCCAAATCAAGAACTTTGGGCCTGGGAGTAGATTTCCCAATGCAGACACAGCACCATCCCCTCAGAACAGGGCTGAGGGAAGAACCACGTTTCTTGATGCACTCAGTTAAGCCCTTGAGAGCCATGTGGGGCTCCACACAATTCCTTGCTGGGTTTTCCCTGTGGTGGCCTCACTGAGTGTTTGTTAAGCTGAATTGAATTAATCACATGGACGTCCTCACAGCATTCTCCAGGTATAGCCAGCCCGCCTCTGCGAGAAGCCCTGAGTTCTCACAGGGTCTCAGTCTCCATTCCTTAGACCAGGAATAAATGACCTGATGTTTAATTCTGGCATTGCCACCAAGTAGCTGTGTGATCTCAGAAAATCTTCTGATTTCTCTGGGTCTCATTTGCTGCATCATTGAAAACAATAGCTTTGTTCTGGAATTATTAAATGTTTTCTATGACCTTTTCCAGTTTCAAATAGTAGAATAAAGATTCAACTCAATGCTGGTTTTCCCTTTAAGTAAACATTTCCACCACATTGCCAAAGGGCCACCATATATGTTTGCAGGCTGGTCTCCCTTCTTCTGGCTTGGGAAACAGACCAAATTAAATGCAACCTCATGGTTCACATTCATACAAAGTCTCCAAAGCCAGCACTGGGGATAAAATAATGATAAATGTAAACTAACTTTATCATCCAAAAATACCCCCTCAAACTCTGAAGAAATATTGATAATAATTCTCCATCTGCTGAATAAATCAGAACAAGACTGGAGCTCCTACCCAACCTTGAGCATGGAGGATAGCCAGTAAAGTACTAGAGTTTCATGAAAACTGATCTCCAAAGAACTGACATAAATAAAGCATGTCAAAGTTTTAAAGAGGAGAATGAAAATAAAGGAGATAGCAGAAGTGCTTTCTGTTTATTATTATCCCTATTGTAAAGAACTTTTATAAAAAGAGCACAGGTCTAGAAATCAAAATACCTGACTTCTACTCCAGACTCTCCCACTGATTCCCACCTCAAATCAGTAAAATCTGATCTCCACCTCTCTTTATAGGGTATCTTTTTTGGTGATTGTAAGGCTTGAATAAAAAATAAGATAAGCATATAAAAGTACTTGGGGGGGGGATTGTTTAAGACGCTGTATAAATAAACTGCATGGTTAATTATAAATAATAATAATGAAATAACTCCTCCAAATACAGGGACCAAAGAGCTCAGGGAACTATTGACTGTGTAAGGCATGCCCTGCAGGTTGGCCCAAACGTTGGCACCAGGAGAAAGCCCAGGATTTCCAACCCTGTGCTGTCTTTCAGGGACCTGTGCTCAGCCTGAGCTAAGCAATGGGACCTGCAGAGGAGACCGGTAAGGGAGGAATCGAGAAAGGTCAGTTTAGTCTTTACTGCCAAGATTCTTAACAGTGCTATTTTAAGGCCTACCATGGTCTCCACTCCACCCCCAACAAGTCCCAGATCTTTTGGATAGTAACCATATATATTTTTTTAAGACAGAGTCTCTGTCAACCTGGGTGAAGTGCCATAGCCATCATGGCTCGCGGCAGCCTCAAACTCTTGGATTCAAGCAATCCTCCTGCCTCAGTCTCCCGAGTAGCTGGGACTACAGGTGCCCAGCTAGTCTTTCTATTTTTAGTAGAGATGGAGTGTTGATGTTGCTCAGGCTGGTCTCAAACTCCTAAGCTCAGGCATCCCACCCATCTTGCACTCCCAGACTGCTGGGATCACAGGCCTGAGATACTATGCCTGGCTGGGAGCAGATATTTTGAAGTGAGGTTGTTAGTCCTCCTGGCCTCTTACTCTCAATCACAATATTCTGGAGGGACAGCCCAGGTTCTCCTAGAGTCATCTCAAGCGCAGGGTGGCCCTGGGTAATGGATGGTCAGTTGGTGTTTGGTGCATGAATGCTGAGGTTTGGGGACCTCCACCAGTTTGCAGAAGTCTTGGTGCCTTTAGTGGTTATTTACAATATGTTCTCCACCCCCAAACAATTGAATAAATGGAGTCTACAGTCTAAATGACTAATCAGCCATATAAATGAACCAAAATGTCTTCCGAGGCTAAAGTAACAACAGCTGCAATGATTATAGTACATAGCTGGAAACTTAAACTAGGATAAGTCCAATAATTTATAGGTATCTCTGCATGTTTACATAAATGTGATCATCTGCCAGGATTGTTAGCATGTACCATATGGAAAATAAAAATCTTTTTGGGGTGGAGGGATGCTCTTTTAGACATTCTGTCTAGAAAAAAACACAGAAATGCGTGGTATAGAGAGTAGAGCATGCAATCTGAGCTGCATGTGATAATCTTTGGGAGTTCAATACCTTAAAAAAATTTTTTTTTAAAACTCGTTTTATCCAGCTTCCTCCTCTTCTTTATCTATGTTTCCCAGATCCTAAGTTCTGATACTAATAAAATTTCTGAAACTGCTGCTATAGACGCCCACCACTGTTATTCTCTGGCTTCGGGGACTGTGAGTAGGGGGCCCGGGGACTATCAAAGATTATGTCTGACTTTCTAATATTGATGCAAGGTAAAGGAGTTCCCGCTAGAGAAAGAAAGGGGAATGGAGCTTGATCTCTCGGCCTATCAATAGAGACATAGTCAATTTCTACAGGTTTTAGGAAAATTCTTAGTAAAAGAAAATCATGTATTTGAACAAATCAGGTGTTCAAAGAATCATAGAATTTTAGCATTAGAGAGACATTTAAGGATTCTTGTATTTCTCAGATGAAGAACTCTTCTCCAGAGAGGTGACATGGCTTATTTAAAATGTGTTAGTATCAGAGCCATGACTTTCGCTTTAAGTGTATTTAGAGAGAAATAAACAAGGGGCAGAGGCAAAGGAGGGATGATACTGGTTTACCAGAAAGAGAAACACACACCCAGAAACAGACAAAGACAGACAGAGGGAGGGTAGAGAAATAACAGAGACTCGAGAGAGGAAGGAAGTCTCGGAAAAGGACAGAGGCAGCGGTTGACACACAAATGGGAGAGAAACACTGTAGTATATATTTAACAGTACCCCACGCTTCCCTTCCTGACCCTCCACGTAAGGAACCGACCCTTCTACTTACCTAATGGGCTATCTTATAAAGAATCCACATTTCTGGGCAGACCAGAGCATAGGGAAAGCTGCCACCAGCTTTGCTGAATAGCTCCTTGTCTAATTGGGGATGTGCAGTTTGATACATGGGTCTGAATGGGACCTGAGAAATACCTTCTCGTTTTCTGTTTTGTTTTTTTCCCCCCTCAACCAAACCTAAACCATTCCAGAGAGATGAAACTCTCAAGCGATCTATTCCCAGAAGGAAGCTGAAAGCCTTGAAGCCTCTGGCCTGGTGCCCTCACGTTGTCACAGCTCATAGCTCATCTTTCTCTGTGCCCTGGGCAGCTGATCTGAATATAGACTACACAGGAACTTCAAAGGAAGCTGGCAGGATGGAGTTGGGGCCTCCCTGCTTTAATCAAGATGGATTCAAAACCTTTGCTTATCAAGTAGAAAACTGAAACCAGCAACGGAGAACTAATTTACACTGACTAAAAAGGAAACGGCAACCGAGAGGTGCAGGGAGCGCGATGAGATTACATTTAATGCGGTAATGCTCTCCAAGCAGTTGATGACAGATTGAATTCACTTTTTGCCTCCATCAATAATATTATCGTGTGGAATAAGATAGCCTCCTATAAGGTATGAGATGAGAAGTTCAGGAAAATATGCAACAGCTCCAAAATGCTGTTTCTACCTGCAGGTCGCGGTAAAGGATTCTTCTATTCTCGAGCTTAGGGCTCCTTGTCCAAACTTCTCGGGCCAGTGGTTGGAGCTGCCCCACTGGCCGCTCCCTCAAGACACCACCCCTCAGTGGGACCCTACTCAACACTCCACCCACCTCCTCTCTTTTGGGGTTCTGCCTCACCTGGGGGCCATCCATGTGGAATGCATCCAGTGCTGACTTGAGTTCTGAGTTATTTTTCCCCAAGTTGGTCTCCTTCAGGGAAGCACTGAATCTGATATACTGCAGGTCCTTGAAAATGAAATGTTTGTTGAATGAATGGCAGAAAAAGAAACAAATCTATTATTCTTGTACCCCACGCATCTAGCATGGTGTTAAGCACACAGACAATATGCAGGCCACTATATATACAGGGTGGGCGTAAAGTTCATGTGCAATTTATGATGTTAAACTATTTTAAATTGCACACGAACTTTATGCCCACCCCATATAACCTCAGAGGACATGCAGGAGTCCCTAAGGCTTAGGACTAGGGAGTGTATTATGCCCCTTGCTGAGAGGGTACCTGAGAGCCACTCAGAAGCCTTGGCTTCCAGAGCAGCAAGAAGCCTCGGGGCAAAGCCTGGGGGCAGAGGAATAGGTGTCCTGGCCGTGAACGCCTCAGCAGCCTTTTTCATGAACTGCTGCTCAGCTCTGTCCCTTCATCCAAGACAAAGAAACATGATTTCTAGGACCCCTGTTCCCCTCTCACTCTCTAATAGATGTCAAAGGAGGAACTGTTCCAAAATAGGACCCAAAGGAAGAGCTAGGTGCTAAGAGATGGGTGTCTTTCATTCTCCGGGAGATTTTTCCAATTACACAAACAGGCACACCACCGTGTCTCCAACCTCTTCCCCACCCCGAGTCTGCTCCTGCTTCTGCCACAAAGGCCTCTCCATGGAAAGACAAGGTCAAGGGCAAAAGGGTGCAGAATCCTCTCCAGCTTTCCCTGCTAGTCTAAGGGGCCGAGGAGAGGTGAAAGAAGAAACTAGAGGGAGCCAGTAACAAAAGGCAAGTATCTCTAGAAATGTGTACGATATTTCAAACAAAGGTTCTCCAAAGAATATGAGTAAGTAGTTAATAAATATGGAAAGGTGCTCATCATCATTAGTCTCTAAGGAGATGCAAGTCAGTCTACACATGAGGAACACTTCCCACTCACCAGGATGGGTACAATTGAAAAGATAGACAGTGGAGAAGCTGGAAGCTTTCTATATTGCTAGTGGGACTATAAAATGTTGCAGCTTAAAAAAAAAAAAAAAAGTTTGGCAATTGTTCAGAAAGTTAAACATTGAGTTATATGACCCAGCAATGCCACTGAGTGCTGTGTATACCCAAGAAAATTGAAAACATATGTTCACATAAAAAACTTATATAAAAATGTTCATAGAAGCACTATTCATGATAACCAAAGGTGGAAATAACCCAAATGTCCATCAGCAGGTTAGGGGGTAAATAAAAAGTTCTATATCCATATTATGGAATATTATTCAGCCATAAAAGGAATGACGTACAATACATGGTACAACACGATGGACTCTGGAAACATTACGTAGGTCAGAGAAGCCAGGCCCAAAGTCTACTTATACTACAATTCCATTGAAGTGAAAAGTCCCAAACAGGAGAACACATGGAGACAGACAGTGGGCGCTTAGTGATCCTCAGGGATTTGAGGGGAGAAGGTGGAGTGACTGCTAATGGGTCAGGATTTCTTTCAAGAACAATGAAAATGTTGTAGAATTAGATAGCGGTAATAGCTGTACAACCTTTTGAATACACGTATATTAAAAACCACTGAATTTTATACTTCCAAAAAATAAATTAGATGATATGGGAATTACATAGCAACAAATAAGAACAATTTAGTTTCTCAAAGGATAATTAGGCCCCTGCTAGGAAGTCTAATCTCAATTAGCAAGTTTTGCTAGACCACTAGTCTCCTCACGTCTCAGCCCACGGCAGCCCAGAACCACAATCCCTAGTTATTCCCGAAGGAATAAAGAAATGAAAGGAGAGACGCTAGTCAGCGATTGGAGGTGACTTGAGAAGCATGTGATGTTTGCAGACATTCCCCGTAAGGGGGTGAGGGAGGAGGGTGCACGGAAGAATCTGAACAATGGAAGATGAACTGCTGGATCTCAAGAGGGGCCAGGTGCTGAGTAGGAAGGGAAGCCCAGGTGTCTCCAGAGACCCCTTTCTTTAACACCTTTCCATGGGTCGACTGTAACATAGTGTAACCAATGAAATCCTCTTTAGGAATAAATATATTTGCCCTGGAATGGGAGGTTGCCCTACGCAAATCCGAGGCTTATCTGCCTTATGGTCACCTGCCTGGTGCTGACTTTGCTGAGTAACTTCTCCCTGGACTCAGGGGCTGTGGCTTCTGTGATGTGAACCTCTTCTCTCACCTATGATGTGAGACAGGAAGGGAGATCAGAATATATTACGCGAGAAGTTGCTTATTTAACCACTTAGAAATCAGCCCTACAAACCAAATCGATTCCCACCAACAATGTGCAAGATTTTTAACTTCTCTACCCTGATGGTACAAATCAGTCTGGTGGCGCTGCTGTGGAAAACTGTATGGAGGCCCCTCAAAAAGTTAAAAACCGAACTATCACGTGACCAAGCAATCTCACTTCTGTATTTTTATCCAAAAGAACTGAAATGGGGATCATCAGGATCCTAAAATCAGCACTCTCATGTTTCTTACAGTGTTATTCACAATAGCCAAGATGTGGAAACAACATAAATGTCCCTCAATAGAAGATGTGGTCTGTACATACAATGGATTTATGTACTATTACATAAATTATGCATTATGTACAATGGATTCACATACTATTCAGCTGTTAAATAAGGAAATTCTGCCATATGCAACAACATATGTTAACCTTGAGGATATTATACTACGTGAAATAAGCCAGTCACAGAAAATAAACTATTGCTGATTTCATTTATGTGATGTATCTAAAATAGGCAAGTTTATAGAAGCAGAGAGTAGAATGGTAGTTGTCAAGAGCTGGGGAAAGAAGAAAATGGGGAGTTACAAATCAATCCACCTAATGTTTTATTTAAATAAGATGAATGAGCTCAGATCTGTGTTATAATATTGTACATAACCGTCAATAATATTGTATTGTATACTCAAAAACTTCATGAGATTAGGTCTCATCCTAAGTGTTCTCACCACAATAACATAAAATTACTCCATAACCCTCCCCAAATAATCCCCAAATTGATATCTTTGAACCAACTAAAAAATAGTTGTGGAACCAACTATTTTTTTAAAAATCGAGAAATAAAATTTATTTATTTACATATTTAATTGTTGTTATTGTTTCAGGTTAATTGAGGGTATAAAGAATTAGATTACGATGTTTCCATTTGTTAGGTAAATAATTGTGTCCCCCAAGAGATGTGCCATACACTCTAACATTGTGCCCATTAAGTGGAAGCACCCCATCCCCCTCCCTCCTCCCCTCTCCCCACTCCTTCCTTCCCCCACTCCCCACCTTGAATTGATTTGAGTTGAGAAATAACAATTTTTTAAAGTCAAGGTTTGAACTTGACTTTACTATGTAAATTGTACCACTGAAAAAACAAAAGTTGCATGGGCACTTCAATTTCTACAAATTCATGAAGAAAGAATAATAGAGTTAGAATACATGTATTAGTGAGATTTTAATGAATTAAAACATCAATGACCACTAATGTCTCAAAAACAGAGACATTGGGAAACAACCCATGTGCCCCTCTACACATGCACGGAAGAAGAAGGCATAACCACCCACGAGGTCATGAGGCTGTAAAAAAGAAGAACCTGGATCAGGCATTTATTAATAATATAGCCAGAAACCTAGTGACTAAAGGATGGAATTAAACTTTAATCCCAAGAGTTTGAGACCAGCCTGTGCAACGTGGTGCGCCTCCATCTCACAAACATACACTCATAAAAAGTGTTAGCCTTAAGCTGGGTTTGGTTATCATGTGCCTGTAGCCTCACTTCTTGGGAGGCTGAGGCTAGAGGACCGCTTGAGCCCAGGACTACAACTCTAGCCTGGGAGACATGGAGAGACCCTGTCTCTAAAAACTAAACAAACATCCCCAAACCCCGTAGAGAATAAAGAGTGTTATTCTTAAAATAATTATTTTAACCTACACATTTGCTTCTTCTGGTTTTCTGTACCCATGCCTAACAATAAAAATTTTAAAAATAAAAATTAACTTCATCAAGGAAAGTCAGCTTTGATGAGAGAAATAAGAAAGAAAAAACAGAAAATGGATTAAAAAAAAATCTTAAGAATATTAAAAAAAAAAAAAAGGACCACATTTGTGAACAAACAGCTTCTTTTTAGAGCAAAAGAGGAACCCATGTCTTTACCATAAAGATGATTCTTGGTGTCATCCAGGACTTTCCCCTATAAAAGGCACAATTAAGTTGGCCACCTATGACCCTGGCGACAGAATCCAGGAGGGGATGGAGGATCTGGGGAGCAGAGCCTGTGATTAAGACTGGTCAGCTGCCAGTGCACGTGTGGGTCGGGGGACAGGAAATCAACATCTTGAGACCACCACTGGGTAGAGGCTTGGGTGGCAGCATAGCTCTCAAGAACACATGTGGAACAGCATCTGTGGTGATCCCGTCACAGTGACACCAGCATCCCAGGAGCAGCTGGAGAAGTCGGGACCCATGCAGAGAAATGTCAGCCGTGTCAGAACCATGAGAGCAGAGAAGTGAGGCCTCTGTAACAGAAATCTTTGTCTGCCTGTCCACATGTCTGTCAGCAGGATATTTTGGGTCAATAAATATTCATCAAGATGCACCATTCCAGCTGACCTGTGCTACTCCCTCCTCTGGAGGAGAAAATAAACTGGCCTGTGGGTGCTATGGAAGTCTGTCCCCTTCAGAGCTGCCATTGTGCTCTGTGTGTGAGCCTAGAGCGTTACCTCCTCCACTACCTCGGGCCTGGCACATCTAATAGCCGGTGTGCAGCCAGCTCCTGCCCTGCATGTTAAACAGTAACGTGGCAGCATCCACACTGTCCACATTATCTTCCCCGAGAGAATAACATTCAAGGGCAGGGTGGGTCGTCAACGGGCCGTTCTTTCTGCAGCCCACCCCTGGGAGAACCCCTGCCAGGGTTTGTTTCTTCCTCCTCTGTGCTCTCAACGTCTCTTTCTGTACATGTGTTGTCTTGGCGTCTGACTCCACAGTTTGACCAGGAGACTTTCATTCATTCATTCAGCAAATATTTATCGAGCAACCAACTCTTAAGCTAGATAAAGTGGCAAACAAACAGTACCTTTAGAGTTCAGAGGCAGATGTTAAAAAGCACACACATGCGTGCACAATTACGCATGCTGTGAGTGCTAAGAAAGGCAAGGCTGAGATAAAGAATGACACAGGGAGGTTAGATACTGCTACATGGGAAAAGGCCTCTGTGAGAAAGGGTGAGACAGGACTGGCCAGGCTGGGGATGGGGGCCAGTGTTGCTGGGGAGAGGAGGATGCATGCTTCTATATCCCTGTGATGTCAACAGCCTGCTAGACCTTTAGAAGGATCCTAAGTCCTTTACCTAAGTGCGACAGAAAGGGTAACATGTCCAGAATTGGGGAGACTAACTACTGTGGTGGGCGGAGTGAGTGACGACGAAGTCCTGGACCAGTGCGGAGGAGGCAGCGATGAAGAAGTCAGCAAATCCGAGGGAGGTGGATTTGGTGGGGTTCTCAGATGTCTGCAAGTAGAAAACAGTCATTCCAAAACTTCTGGAATGAATATCCTGGGAGGTGAGGTACTGTTTACCAGCATTACTTAATATCAAAACAAGATAAGACTGACCAGCACACGTGTGTGACTAAACACTTCTGTGAACATCCACACAAAAACTCTAAATAAAGTATTAGATCTAATCCAGTAGTATAATACTAGTAGCTAACATTTATTAACACTTGCTACAGACTAAACAATATTCTAGTGCTTGCATTAACTTGTTAATACTTGCTCTTAAGTTACTTCAATTAACTCATTTATCTTCACAACCACTGTGTGAGAAAATTACTATTATCATCCCCACTTAACTGATCAGTCAATTCCAGCTCAGAGCAGCGAACTACTTTCCTGACATCAACAGGGGTGACATTTCAGGATATAATGGTGAACAGAAGCCAGAGACGTCTATACATAAGAGATTCTACTTGTATGAAGTATAAAAATGGGCAATGCTAATCCATGGCGTCAGGGTGGTGGTCACCTCCGTGGGAGGTATTCATCGGCAAGCCCCATGAGGGTACCTTCTTGGACACTGGAGCTGTTCCTTTTCTAGATCTGGGTGGCTGTAATGTGCTTGCTGCATATCACTCAGATTTGCGCACTTTGCTGTATGCATTTTTTATCGCCACATAAGAAGAGATATGTGGAAGACATACAGAAGACAAATATTTACTGTCTTCACATATAAAGAGCTCTAAAAAACAGTAACCAGCAAACATTAATCTATTACTGGACAAAGGATATAAACAGAATTTACCAACAAGAAATTTAAGTGGAAAATAAATATACAGTGTGGACATAAAGTGCAATTTACTATGTTAAACTATTTTAAATTGCACATGAACTTTATGTCCACCCTGTATATGAAATATGTGTAAGTAATAGTGAAGACATGCAAATCAAACATTAATGAGATAGATGTTTTATCCAAATAAATTGACCAAAATAAAAAAAAATATGTTAACACCAACAGTAGCAACAATGTAGAGAAATAGATCTCAAATGTCGCATGTGCAAGTATACATTGTTATAAATTTTCTGAGACCAATTTGCATGTAGCTGAAGTGTTTTCAATTGTTTTTACCTTGAAACAGAAATTCTATTCCTATAATTCATCATAAAGAATTACTCAGTGAGTGTGTTTATCTACACAGATATTCACCGTAGCTCTCTTGAAAAAAGCAAAACTTTGGAAACTACCTATGAATAGGTATTTAGTGAAAAAAATATTGTATTATATATTCATACACTAGCACATACCACACAGCCATTAAAAGTGATGATGTTGATCAATATTTATGAGCATGGGAAGATGCCCATAACATATTGATTAAAATTGGCTAAAAATATACAAATAATTATTGTATATATGTGCATATAAAATTATATATATATTATACAGGTATATATGTATAATGTACTCATCATATAAGTTCACTAATAAAAATAAATGTTACCATTTCACAAATAATTATTCTATCCTAACACTTGTCATTCAGCCTAGAGATGATCCAGCCACTCTTATTTACAGAGGAGGATACTGGGCACATTGGATAGTTATGAACCAAAAAACACAAGTGCAGTTATTTGTTGGTACATTTATCATGTGGAACTCATTTCTTCTCTACAATTTTTCTGTACTTCATAAATTTTTATAATGTAAATTTTATAATCACATATGTAATATATATATATTCAAAATAGCCATTATATATATGTAATATATATATATATTCATCATAAAGAATTACTCAGTGAGTGTGTTTATCTACACAGATATTCACCGTAGCTCTCTTGAAAAAAGCAAAACTTTGGAAACTACCTATGAATAGGTATTTAGTGAAAAAAATTCACTAAATTTAGTGAAAAATTTTAGTGAAAAAAAATATATAAAAATATATATATATTCAAAATGAAAAAGAAAGCACATTTGTCCAGATTTCCTGGCCATTTTCATTTATAAACTTCATCTTTTTTTTTTTTTTTTTTTGAGACAGAGTCTCACTATGTTGCCCTATGTAAAGTGCTGTAGTATCACAGCTCACAGAAACCTCCAACTCCTGGGCTTAAGCAATTCTCTCACCTCAGCCTCCCAAATAGCTGGGACTACAGATGCCCACCACAATGCCTGGATGTTTTTTGTTGTTGTTGTTGGTGGTGTAGTTGTCATTGTTGTTTTAGATGGCCCAGGCTGGGTTCGGGCCATGTTGGAACCTGCCAGCCTTGAGTGTACATGGCCAGCGCCATAACCATTGAGCTACCAGCGCTGCCTAACTTTTTTTTTTTTTAATGGTAAAATTAGTTGCAAAGTAGTAATCACCATGCATATAGTGCAGGAGTTCTCATTGGGGCATTGAGTCTCACTAGCATGGAGTAATTTGAGAATGCCTGGTATTTTCTGAACATCTTTTCTGAGTCTGGAGAGTTTTCCACATTGTAACAACCCAAGGTGCGGCCATAACTCATTGTCCCAGGGCCACTACTCATCGTCCCTGGCTGCTGATGTCAGTGAATGAAGCTTTGCCAATCAGATGCACCGCCCTACCTGAGTCCTTAGTGTGGGAGGCAGTGCTACAAGGAGGCAGGTGGGCATGGTATTCATCTCAGGTGAATGTGTCCAACAGGGGTTCAATGACCAAGCACCAGGAGTCCAGGACCAAGCATTGTTACTGCCAAGGATGGTGTCTCTGCATGGAGCAGGGCTGTTTCCAAGCATTGGCAGCAATGGTGTTTTCCCTGGAGCAGATCGGATAGTGTGATTTAGTGTTGTTTCTGGCCCCACACCTCCTAAGTCTGCTCTTCTGGCCCTCTAAGGGATTCTGTGAATTGCTTAATATTTTCAACAAGTTATTTTTCTGCCTAAACTAGCCAGAGTGGATTCTATGATTTGCAAAAGAGAACTATGACATACAGCCATGCTGACATCTGAAAAACATGTACATATATTTTCACAAAGATTATTAATAATTATTCAAATAGATTTGAGCATGGAGTATCCTAGAGGAATGTAAAATTAAGATATTCATTGCAAAGCAAGCTCACTAATAAAAATAAATGTTACCATTTCACAAATAATTATCCTATGCCAACACTGCCCATCAGCCTTGAGAGCATGCAGCCACTCTCATTTTACAGAAGAGGAGATTGGGACCCAGAAACATGATGGAATCTGTCTGCATCATTCTGGAAGGGAGAGTGGGGAGAGAGAACCAGATTTGTTGACTCCCTTTTCCTTTATTATCAGCAGAGGGGGAAGTCGTTTGTTAACCCACTTAGAAAGGCATGTATCACACAAGTCCAATGCCTAGATGAAACTCATGTTAAAATGTAAGAAGAAATAAATATTAAATCCATAAGGAATAACCACATTTAAAATATTTCCAAACCATTACAGAGATATTCTTGACTGTACCATCATCATCTCTTTGGGGTGTGTAACTGAGAATCCAAAAATAGCTTTTGAGAGAAACCTCATGAAAACATCCTCTGGGAACTGAGATCACATTTCCATCCAGCTCTGAAACAGAATTAAACAGCCAGGTTTTATGTAAGAAAATGGTAAGTATCCACGTTCATAGATAATATTTTTTTTGTTTGTTTTAATAGACAGGATATGTTTTACCCTAAAGGTCATTTCTATTGACTCGGTAGGAGGAAAAAAAACATCTTGTGTTATACAAGGAAAACTGAACCTTTAAATTTCTGATTCATTTCCTCTTAAATTATCCAAATATTGCTTTTTATGAGCCATGTTATAGCCAAACAGTCTCTAAGGGGGTGTTAAAGCATTTCAAGCCTTGTTTCCCTTGAAATAAAATAACATAAAATAAATTTTAAAAGGAGAAAGCAGGCTCCAAGTGATTCTATGTGACATATACAACAAGGTCTCATCAGGCCAAGACCTAAAAAGTTTAAGTGGGTTCTAAATATTCTAAATTCTCCTTTTCTTGATTAATAGTTGAAACTTCATGGAGATTGCCTGGGCTGTTTAAATATATTTTCCTATCAGAAGAAGATAAACCTTGGCTCTGAAGTCAGAACAGTTTTTTTCTCCATCACATATCACCCTGACATGTTTCACAGCTGGAGGTGGTGTGCCAATCTAACTTGTTCACATGCAGTCCATGAGAAAATTATTGGAAAATTACACTTAACTAAGAAAGTCCACTTTTTCAAAACCATTCGTAGATTCAAATAGTGGAGCATGCCACTCCTTCAAGGCCAAATCTAGTAGGATCACACATTAATACAATGTGGACTTCTTTCCTTCTTTATCTCCATTATTGAGACAAATGTCTCTGAATGGTGGCATGAAATTAGGTCACTTATGCCTTAAATTCTTTTATCTTAGTTCTTCTGTTAGCCTATTTATATGATTAACTTAGGTTGGAAGAAAGGTTTAAGAAGGCAAAGATTGAGTGAAACTTTTTCTCAAGCAATAGTTTAAGACTGCAGACCCTAACCCTGGGGCTGTGGACCAGAACCAATCTGGGCCTGTCTGTGGCCTGTTAGGAACGGAGCTGCACAGCAGGTGAGCAGCAGGGAGCAAGCCAAGCTTCATCTGTATCCACTCCCCGTTGATGCATCACCCCCTGAGCCCTACCTCCTGTTGCAATAGCAGTGGTGGCATTAGATTCTCATAGGCCTGCAAACCCTTCTGTACACTGCATGCAAGGAATCGTGGTCACTTGCTCCCTGGGAGAATTTACTGACCCCCCCTCCACTCACCCGTGGAAAAACTGTCTTCCATGAAACTGATCCTTGGTGCCAAAAAGGTTGAGGACTGCTGGTTTACTACAGCAGAAGAAATCTACCATCGATTCTGCATTTCCAGGCAATTGGTGAACTGATCATTAGGATTTTTGGCTGGATAATGACTACCCCGATTCTGAAGAAAGGCTGGCAGAGTAACAACATAGCATCCCAAACAGAAATCAGAGGAAACCATTCAGAATTTAATTAATTCGCTCTGCCATTATTTATTTAGTACCAACTATGTTTGACACTACATCTATCAATGAATCAGAGAGACAGGTTTTCTTAAATAAATTGGGTAACAAGAGATATGTCTGGCAGTGCTATGGTTTGACAAAACAAACACTAATTCTAGGACTCCTTTGGGACATGTTTTTACATTTTCAGAGAAAAGAAACATGGAAGTCAAATTACTCATTGATGACTCTTCAATTTTAGTTCTTCATTTTCAGTCAGTGGTTTCCACACCCTCCAGAGCATTTCCAGTCTGAGATCTGACCACCCCACTCCTCAGCGCACACATGACTCCTTGCACCATTCATCACATACCCCTCATCTTTATCCCACCTCTGTCGTACCCACTCCCAGCTTCATATTTTCCCCTCCTACTTCACTGTGAAAGTTAAAGTCATTAAGCTTGTTTTCTTCCAATTCTTCTTTTGGTCAAAATTTTCAGGATCCTATACACTTAATGCAATTCTGACAAAAAGTATCTATAATATTTGAGAAGGAACTTAAAAATGATATTAAAGTTCATGCAGAAAAACAACATGTAAGAATAGTCATAGAAATCTTAGAAATAAAAAGAAATGAGAAAATGTCAATAAGTTAAAAGGTTTTATATGAGATAAAAAAGTAGCAAATCCATGGAATAGAATAAAAAGTTCAGAAACAGACTTAAATATCTACAAAAGTTTGGTTTATGATAAAGGTGACATTTCAAACTGGGTAAGGAAGGAAGGGAAGAATTCAAAATATGATGTTGGATACTGTGGTTTTTCTTCAGATTGTATAAATCTCTTGCCTTTTACAAAATACGATGTTGGGCAACTGACTTCCCATTTGAAAAATATTAAAACTGTATTTCTCTCATCAAAAATAAATTCCAGATGAATTAAAGATACGAGTATAAAAGCATAAAGTTTTAGAAGAAAGTATGAGGAGTAACAGGGATCAGATTTACTGTCCTGTCTAAAACAACTAAGAAAAGGCGGGCAAAATAAAAAAAGAAACAATGATTTTAAAACATTGGACACTGGGCAACATAGAGCAGTGATGCTCAAGAGACAGGAAACACACGGTCTGAACCTCAGGATTGCCCCAGCTCACTGCCCAGAGAGAACTTCAAGGCCACAGCCTAGGGAAAAGGAAACCAGCTAGAGCCCAGCAATCCCACTAAACAGAGGAGGTGAAGCTGAGAGTCTAGGAAATCCCAGGAAGCTAGAGGTCACAGCCTAGAGTGTCAGAGAGAGAAGAACTGTGTGCAGGGAGAACACTGCTGATCTCAGAGGGTCCCTGCAGTATTCAGCTTGGCACTAATAAGCATATGTGTGTGAGTAAACCGGCAGAGGGCCCAGAGCCTGGGAAACAACCGTCTAGTTCTACGAGCTAGATAAAACAATGCCTCAGCAAGGCTGGAAACAGCTCCTGTTACCACCAATCAGAGTCAGACACCTCAAAACCCACAGGGCATCGTGTAAAGTAATCAAAAGATTTGCCTTAATGAATAGGGGAAAATTATTTCTACTAAATGCTACTCTGGTCCTGTCTAACAAAGCTTAAAAACAAGAACAAGTGTCAAGAATATTTATAGGATTACAAAAATAATTAGAATCCAACAAGGTAAAATTCACAATCAGGTGTACAATGAAGCAGGAAAATATAACCCATAATGAGAAGAAAAATCAGTCCATAGAAGCAGACCCAGAAATGGCAAAGAGATAGAATTAGTAGACAAGGACATTAAGTTAGTTTTTATAACCGTATTCCACACGTCCAGTAAGCTACAGAAAAGGAAGCACTCCAGATCAGGACCAGGAAGACACAGAAAGGCCCAAACTGAACTTCTGCGGTTAAAAATTACCATGTCTGATGTGAAAAATACACTAGTTGGAAATGACAAGAGGTTAGACGTTGCAGAAGAAAGGACTAGTGCACTTGAAGATATACAGGAGAAGAAAGCATGAGTGATACTAAAAAAACAAACAAACAAACAAAAAAAAACAAACTTTGAAATGAAGGATGTATTTCAAAACCTGAAATAATACATAGATACTGAAAAGGAAAAAAGATTTTGACTTTATCATCATGAAAAGTAAAGGAGCTGCTTGGAATAAAACATAAACAAACAAAAAAAAAACTTAAAAAAAAACAAAAACTCATGCAATGACTGGGCGCAGTGGCTCACACCTGTAATCCTAGTACTTTGTGAGGCCAAGGTGGGAGAATCACTTGAGGCTGGATCAGCATGAGCAATCCAGGAAGACCCTGTCTCTTAAAGCAACAACAACTGGAACGATAAGAACCACAAGCAACAAACACGGCCAGGTGTAGCACACACTTATAGTCATAGATTTGGGGAGGCTGAGGCAGAAGGAACACTTGAGCTCAGGAGTTGGAGGCTGCAGTGAGGTATGATTGTGCCCCTGCCCTCTAGCCTAGGTGACAGAGAGAGACACTGTCTCACAATAATAACAACCCATATGACATACACAGTGCTTGAGTTAAATGGTAACTTTTAAAAATTATAGAGTTCTTTAAAAAAAAATTACAGAGTTCTTTAGCAAGAACTTATGAAAAAATGAGAAGAAGATATGGTATTAGTTGTATACTGTTATAAAATAAATTACCCCAAACTTTAGTAGCTTGAAACAAAAAACAGGAATCCAGAGTGGCTTACCTGGGAGGTTCCAGCTCAGGGTTTCTCAAGAAGCTGCAGTCAGACTATCAGCAGGGCCACAGCCTCTGTGGGCTCCACTTGGGCAGGATCTGCTTCTGGCCCACTCATCTGGCTGTTGTCAGGCCTCAGCGCCCTGCTGGCTGCTGGCCAGATGTCTCAGTTCTTCCCACATGTGCCTCGCCTTAGGCTGCCTGAGTGTCCTCATGAGATGGCACCTGGCTTCCCCGATTGTAAATGATGAGAGAGACAGACAAGACAGAGACAGATGTAAAAACCGTACTCAGAACAAAAGCCACGCTGTGCTTTATGATCTGACCCTTTACGTGGTACACCAGTACTTCTGCTACATTCTCTCAGTTACAGACCAACCCGGGACCATTGTGGGAGGGACTACACATGTGTAAATATTCCCAGGTGAGGGTCAGGGAACTATGGTAGAGGCTCCCTACCACACACACAAACGGTTCACAGGCTAAGAAAGACAACTGGCCAATAAATGCATTAAAAACTGCCTGGGCTCGGCACCCCGTACTCAGTGGTTAGGGCGCCGGCCACATACACCAAGGCAGGTGGGTTCGAACCCAGCCTGGGCCAGCTAAACAATAACAATAACAACAGAAACAACAAAAATATCCGGGCTTTGTAGCAGGTGCTACTTGGGAGGCTGAGGCAAGAGAATCACTTAACCCCAAGAGTTTGAGGTTGCTGTGAGCTATGACGCCATATCACCCTCTACCAACGGTGATGGCTTGAGTTGTCTCAAAAATAAAACCAACAAGAAACTGCCTAATTTAACGTAACATTAAAGATATAGAAATTAAAACCATAACAAGATATCCTTTCTGTATATTAGACTGGCAAAAATTAAAATGTCTGGTATTACCAGTGTTGGGAGGATGTGAGGAAATAGGTATGGGGACACATTATTAGATGGGACCATAAAATTGCTTTTCTTTGGAGGAATAATTATTGGTACCCTTTCATCTAACAATTCAACTTCTAAAATTTTGTCCTATGCATATATTTATGCAATCGAGCATATATATACACATACGTGCAGAAACATTCATCACAGCATTATTTCTAAAAACAAATAACTGGACATGGCTTCGATGTTTCCTCCTCTGAGTAACAGACAGACCAGCTAAATGAATTCTGATAACTCAGTTGATGGGGCATTACCCAACTATTAGAAGAGAACCCTAAGATATATAGTTAGAAAGTGAGGTCAATCAGTATGAGTGCAATGCTGCCCTTTTTACTATAAATAACATGCTTAAAACACACACACAAGGGGCTCAAGAAATGGTTACCAGTCACTAATTCTGATTAACAGAGTAGGAGAAAACTTTACTTGTTTCATTTTTCACTGTATTTCATTCAGGCTCTTAAAATTACATAAATATATTAAACACATTATATATTGTTATATTTATATATAAAATATATACACATATGTGTAAATATACCTTTATATACAAGGTATATCCATACACACACACACACACACACACACACACGCGTGCGCGCGTGCGCCTGCCTCCTCCTGGCTTCCGCTCCAGTCCCTCCATTACCCTCTCTGTGTCTTCATTTCTTCCCCTCTAACTACTTCCATCTACCTACAAATATGTCATCCGAAAATACTGCCCTCCTATCGTGCCCAGCTGACGACTTACTGCTTTCTTTTTCACTACCTCACTTCTTTTTTTTTTTAATTAATTAATTTATTTTTATTGTTAAATCATAACTGTGTATATTAGTGCAATCAAGGGGTACAATGTGCTGGTCTCATATACAATCTGAAATATTCTCATCAAACTGTTCAACGTAGCCTTCAGGGCTTCTTGATGGACTAACAGGAGCTGCAGCTGATCTAACTCTCATCGTGTGCCAGGCAGGCACTAGTCAAAGTTCCTAATGTGTAAGTCGTTTAACCCACAGATAACTCAGTGAGGTGGGTGCTATTATCACATTTTACTGATCTGGGGAATGACTAGAAAGGAGGTGAAATCGCCCGTGAGAGCTCACAGAGCCAGTGAACCGTGGAGCTGGGAGGCCGACTCCAGCAGCCTGGGGCCAGGCCTGGGCTTGCCTGCTGCTTCCTCCAAGTGGGCTTTACTTTGTTCCCCACTTCTTCACCTTCCATTGGTTTTCCAGACTCTGCAATCTGCTTTCTACTCTCTAGTGTCACCAATGAAACACTATCCATTTCTTTTTAAACCTTATCCTACTGAATATCTTTGTGGCATTAGCTCTAATAACAACCTCCTTCTCCCTGTCTGCGCTCTGCACCAGAGCTTAAGTTTACTGCTGTGATGTCCAAAAAAAAAAAAGTCTTGAAAATGGCTCCCAGCTTCAAGAGAAGGCAATTCTCATCTTAATGCTAAAAATCACATGCAAAGGTGGAGATTTAACACATTAATGAGACACAAAATATACAAAGAAGCATGATTTCCATGTGTACAGCTGCCAACAAAACCCTGTCTCCACATGTTATCACTTCAATGCTGGAGCCAAAATGTTTCACTCTTTCCTATTTATTTATTTGTTTAGACAAAGTGCTAAAATTACTCTTGCCTATTAATTTATTATTAATTTATTTATTAATTTAGACCAAGTTTCACTTTCTTGCCCCTGGTAGAGTGCCATGGTGTCATACTCACAGCAACCTCCAGAGTGCTATACAGGCGTGAGACACGGTGCCCGGTCTCCCTTTATTTGAGACAAGAGTGTCACTCTGCTGCCCTGGCCACAGTGCTATACCATCATCAGAGTTCACAGCAACCTCAAACTCTTAGGCTCAAGCGATCCTAATCAGCCTCCTGAGTAGCTGGAACTACCACAGTGCCCGGCTAGTTTTCCTATTTTTAGTAGGGATGGGTCTGGCTTTTGCTCAGGATGGTCTCCAACTCCTGAGCTCAAGCAATCCACCCACCTTAGCCCCCCAAGCTCTAGGATTATATGCCTGAGCCACCAGGCCTGGCCTCTCTTGCACCTTTACAAGTTCCCTGACCGTTTTTCAGAGGAGCCAGTGCTTTCTCCCTTTGAGCAAAGCCCTGAGTAAAGCCTTGCCTGCCTAAATCTTTCTGGTCTTGTGTCAATTTCCATTGACTTAGGGATCAGAAACCCAAAGTTTGGTATCACCCTGGTTTCCACAACTCACTCTCTGCTATTTCTCTTCCTATGTTTTTATTACCTTTTACCATTTCCCTTGTGGGATCTATTTTCTTCATTCAGCCTTTCCAAGTTGCTGTTTCTCAAGAATTGGTCGGTGATTCTCTCATCTGCCTACATGTCTCTGTAAGCGCTCCTCCCTGCGACCCATCTCTCACCCCACTCACTTTGTGAACTCTAAGATTTAGAGGTCTCTTTACTGGATATCCACAGAGGGATCTATCCTGGTAATGGGAAATCCAAAAGTCCCAAGCTGCATCCATCTTCCAGCTCCCTCACTGTCTTCCTTACTCATATTTATTATCTAGTAATAGAAGCCACAGAGTCAGTTTTTAAATATCATTCCCCCCTTTTGATCTACTTGTTCTAGTGCAAATTTTCTTACCCTACAATTACAATATGACGGTCTTTCTACTTTCAGGGTCTTTCTTTCCCCAAATACCCTTTGCATATATTCTAAAGTAAAAATTCTATTTATTTTACTTATGTATTTAAAGGCTTTGATGGGTCTTCATTGCCAAAGAAAATGACAACAAAATGTCTGGCTTCCCTAAATTACTAGTAAAGGAATTTCACTATCTGCTCCACATGCCTTTCCAGCCTCACCTCCTTCCAGTCCCTGTCACCTGTCCTGTGCTGGAGGTTCCACTTCCATGGCAACCTGACATTATGTACTTCTCTCTACAACATTCGTTGCAGTTTATTTAAATCATCTGTTTGTGTGCTTGCCTTGCCACTGTGCTCTGATTGCCTTGTTGACGTTAAGGCCTTTGTCTTTTTTTTGTTGTTGTTGTTGTTTGTTTGTTTGTTTTGAAATTGCTTTATTATTTTTTTTAATTTTTTATTGTTAAATCATAGCTGTGTACATTAGTGCAATCACCTGTACCCATTCTAAGATGCATCATAGATGTGGCCCCACCCATTACCCTCCCTAAGGCCTGTGTCTTCTTCACTCTCCCAGTCAGAGCACCAACAAACACATATTTTGTTCTGTGGGATGTGGGAGGTGGGAAACACCTTTGGAAAATATTTTCATTGCTCAGTTATGGATGCTATGACTTACATTCTACCCAATTGATAAAAACAAATAAATGAACAAACAAAAAACTTATCTCCCTAAAGTGAGAGGTTCTGATGGATTTTGCGTAAATTTTTTTCTTGGTCCCTTCATATCTGTATCCCCTTACTTAATATCCTACATCAAGAACAAGCAAGCAGTAAGCAATAAATTTGGCTTTGTTTGATTATTTGCGTGGGTCTTTTCAGGAAATAAAATATTGACAAAAGCTTAATAATCAGTTAGATACAGATAAAGATAGTATTAGCATGAAGTAGATTAGTGGCCAGCAAATCTCTTCAATAAAAGGCTGAACAGTAAATATTTCAGGTTTTACAGGCCCAGTCTCTATCACAACTACTCAACTATGCCAAGATAGTACAAAAACAGTTATAAACAATACAAAAACCGATGAAACGGCTATGTATTAAACAAACTTTTATTTACGGAAACTAAAATTTGAATTTCATATGATTTCCATGTATTACAAAGAATTGTTCTTTTAAACTTTTTTTCAACCATTTACAAATGTAAACACCACTCTTCATTCACTGGCAACATAAAAAGTTGCCACAGGTCAGATTTGGCTCTTGGGATGAGGTCACTGACTTCTAACTGGAACACGGTTCAGAAGACAATTATCTATGAGACAAATGAAAAGAGACAAAATGGTGAAAAAACGCACACGATGCTAAGAGATATAGAGAACATAGTGTGAAGTTTGAAAAGATGTTAATTGTGAGTCTTATAAGGAAAAAAGGAAAGTAAAAAGGAAAGAGATGGCTGAGATTTTTCTAGAACTAATAAAAACACATGTTTAAAAATCCCTGCACTTCTCTAGTGGGTTAAGTTTACACACACAGACACACACACACACACTACTGCAGACCACCAAAATTACATGAAAAAATTGTAAATGCAGTAGAGAGCAAAGAAAGATTCTCTTTTAAGTAAAAAAAGACATTCTCTTTAAATGAACTATGCTTAAATTTATAGTTGATTTAGCATTGATAAAAGTTGGAAAACAATTAAATAACTTTAATTTAAAAAACCACATAGCTGGGCACACTGGCTCACACCTGTAACCCTAGCACTCTGGGATCCAGAGGCAGGTGGATTGCTTTGAGACCAGTCTGAGCAAGAGCAAGACCCCACATCTCTAAAAATAGAAAAGCTAGCCAGGCATTGTGGTAGGTGCCTGTAGTCCCAGCTACTCAGGAAGCTTAGGCAAGAGGATTGTTTTAGTCCAAGAGTTTGAGGTTACTGTGAGCTACGGTGATGCCAGGGAACTCTACCCAGGGCAACAGAGTGAGACTCTATCATAAATAAATACATAAATAAACAAACCAAGGAATGTCCATCAATACTTATTTACCCAAGAAATCTATCTTATCTATTTTTATTCTCTTGATTAAAAGAGAATTGTGTTGCAGTGCAGAGGGTTGGAAGTGAGTGAATAAAGACCTTTCCTGGGTTATACACTAGAACAATGGTTCTAACTCAGAGGCCATAGCCCCCTCCTTCATTCTCTCCAGCCCCTTCCACCACACCTAGGGGACATCGGCAATGTGGCAATGTTTGGTTGTCACAACTGGGGAGAGAAGACGTGCATGTTACGGGCATCCAGTGAGCAGAGGCCAGAGACACTGCTGTGCATCCTACAATGCACAGGACAAGGCCTGCTCCCACCCCCACCCCACAGCAACAACAAAGAACTGCATGGCTCAAAATGCCATTAGAGCAAGGCTGAGAAACTTGGGCCTAGAAGAAACTTCCAGAGAAACTCAGAGAGAATAAAAAACAATTCAAGTATGTGCCTGGTGATTATAAAATTAAACACCAGGAAGAAAAAGCAGACATGCACATGTGCATCACACACACACACAATTGGTTAGAAGAAGAGATTGAAGAACCTAATTTTATAATAACCAAAGTGAAATGCAATTAACAAGAGATGGGTCCAATTAAAAATGCTACTGAGAAACACACACAAAAACACTTGTAGGCAACTGGGCATGGAGAGTCTGGGGAGACAAGACTCCAGACATCTCTGGCCGGTGGGATCTGCCTATGATCATTCCTTTGAGGATACAGGGAGCCAGCAAGGGACTTCTGGACCCCAGGAGGAGGACAAAAATGGTGGAAAACTGGCAAGTGGCTGTGTGTGTTCAATTGACCTAATCACACCAGCAACTGTGAGTACAAGCAGCAGTGAGACTGCAAACTGGAAAGGCCTTACCTGTGAACTTTTTTGGTGTTCTTGGACTTGGCGCTCAGTTGAGCTGCCTGAGGAAGAGCTTGAGCAAAAGTGTGGAAAACTTTGGGCATTGTCTGGGGCCCCAAAATGAGCCACAGAGCTGGGCTCAGTGAAAGCCATTGTGTGAAAAAACTGCTCCAGCAAGCTCTGCCCTCAGGGTCCCAAGAGCAAGGAACGGGCAGGACAAAGTAACCTAGTGACTGAGCAGCTTAAAGGCAGGGACTGAACTGCCTCACAGCCCTAATCCTTAGGGGCAAAGTGAGATGGTATTGCCACACTGGAGCCTTGGGCTGTTGCCTTGGGTAGAGTGCCCTGACGTCACAGCTCATAGCAACC